>LGSN01000679.1:0-20952 GCA_001314375.1 Phytophthora podocarpi | reverse complement strand
AGCCATTCATCTTGGTAAACGCGGTTCGCTTCTCGGTCCGGCAAACCCCAGTTAACCGTTTACGGTCCTGTTCTGGCGGTCTTTTTGACAATAGTATTGCAGTTATTGGGGCAATATTATATTGTATTGAATCTCACATTTGCAGTAATAAATATTTCCATTGAAAATACCAATAAGTACTGTACAGTAATTATTTTTTCCCAGCATTGCTACGTACCGCAATCTCAATGAAAATGAAAATAGCGACGTCCCGTATCGTCTCGGTGGGCAAGTCACGCTGACCGATGAAGCTCTTATTTCTAATGACTTAACTAGAAATTAATCTCCGTGTGAGTGCAAGCTCAGCAGGCGGTTTGTACTTACAACTTACAACTTACAACTTACAACTTACAACTTACAACTTGTAAGTACAAACCGCCTGCTGAGCTTGCACTCACACGGAGATTAATTACTTACGTGTTGTAAGTTACAACACGAAGAATTGCTCCATGCATTCGTTACATGTACATGTTGATATAAGCTTAGTGAATCTTCTCGTTGATACGATTCCGATGTAGCGTGGGTCGTTCGTTGACAAACGCTTCATTCGCACTAAGGTGATCACTCTCCTAGTTTTTGTCACAACAGGACTCGACGACAACGCTGCACAGACTTCACAGCGGACACATGTACCTGTACCGCCTCACTACATGTATACATGTATGACACTGGATATTCAGCCATCTTCGTCGCGCTTCGCTTTCCGCACGGCTAGAGCTGTCTTTGCATCCTAGGCACCCGTGATTTGGTAGGAATCATTGCTTATGATTCATAGGGCGGTCCGGCTAATACCAGGTGTCATACGGGCTGATCGCTAAGGATCTCCGACGGATAGGCACAGCTTGGTCTCACTATGGGGCACGGCTAATTAACGAGTGCCCGACGGATCATCGCATGGATGACCGCTCCTCCTTGTCCATGGTGCACGCTCGATCTTGCAAGGTAACTAAGCCCGTCTAAGATGTCGCCGCAATGGCATGGGCGTTTGGTGATTCGACTCAGTTGCGAATTTGCAGCAGCCTAACACTTTAGGAGCAGACTCAGGACAGACAGCGCAGGATTCGAGAGATGGCGCTACCCAGGAAGGCGTGGATAATTATTGTCGTGGTGGTTGTTCTAGCCATTGTCGGCGTCATCGCTGGCGTGGTGGTGAGCAGCGGCTCGTCCAGTTCCACCAGCACCGCTGATAGCACGGATGCCAGCTCCTCCAGTTCGGGCAGCACCGACAGCTCTGGCAGCACTAAATCATCGACAAAGAAGAAGAGCAGCACAAGTACCAGCAGTGGGTCGTCCAGCATCACATCGGACCCCACCAGCGTCACTTACTCGCTGGGTGCTTTTGCCATCGGAGACTGGGGTACAACTACCACGCAGGACTCGTGCTGCACCCGTTCGTCTACGTACAACGACTACGATGTTAACGCTGAGGACATCGTCGCTAATCTGATGGACCAACAAGCCGGTAATGCCGATATTGCCCCCAAAATCATCATCAGCCACGGCGACAACTTTTACTGGACGGGTATCAACAGCGACGACGGTCGCGACACTCGTTTCACGACGACCTTCGAGGACAAGTATGATGGGGACAACATCAAGACGATCCCGTGGGTGAATGTCTTGGGGAACCACGACTATGGTGGTGCCGACTACATCTGCTCGGACTCGGACGATGGCACGGCTGCGTGCTCCGACTCGGACGAGCTGATCACCGCCTTGAAAAACAAGTTTTCATGGCAGTCTACGTACACGAGCCCGAATGACGACCGCTGGATTCTGGAGGACCACTTCTACGTCTACAACTTTGAGGACTCGGACTCTGGTGTGAGTATCGACATCTTCAACGTGGACTCGGGCGATGCTGACACTCACGGCGCCCAGCAGACCTGTTGCCAATGCTACGGCTATGCCGGAGACGACGACGACACCTGCGCTAATGCCGCTCGTGGCGACGACACGTGCTGTGGCGGCGACACGGACATGTACGATGACTGCATAGCTCAATTCACGGAGTGGAGCGATGACTCACGCACGCAACTCGCTGCAAACATTGTCAACTCGACGGCGACGTGGAAAATTGTCAACAGCCACTACAACCCGTACGCTCACTACGCTGAAGCCGGTATGCAGGAATGGTTTGACATCATCAATGGCAGTGATGTTCACTTGTGGATAAACGGCCACACTCACGGTGAGAACCACGACTATTCATCGTCGCTCGGTGTGCACTTTGTGGACAACGGTGCCGGTGGTGGCATTCAAAAAGAGGCCGCTAGTGGTATCCCGACGTACGCCACCGACTACGTCGAAAACCTGTGGGCGTACACGGGCGACGAGTACGGATTCTTCTCTTTGACGGCGTCGGAGGACTGGTTGAAGCTGCAGTACCACACGGCAGACGACTCGTGGTCCTACGCTGAGAGCTTTAACTCGACTACGGTTGGAGGTGTAGCAACCAAGCACTGCTGGTACGTCCCGAACGACGGCACGTACGGCCAGGACTGCACGTCTTCATCTTCGTCCTCGTAGGCAGAGGCAGGAGACTTTGATCATTCATGTACCTTGACAACCAAACATCGTTGGCACTTTTCAATGCTCCCATTTGCATCGAGCTCGACAATTCATAGCCGGGCAGCGTGGGTTCGTCGTCGTCGTCCACTGAGGTGACAGCCAGCTGGGGCTCTTTGCAGCGTAGAGACGCGAGCCGATTCAACGCCAGTCGGTCAAACCGACTGACTATCCACTCACTCGCGGCAGTGGCGTCGTTGCTGGCGTTCCCGATGGCATTTCGTTGTGCGTGCGCCTCAGGCTGTTCCTTTTGTTGGGCAGCACCATGCTGAGGGGCTTGGGTGTCTGTCCCATGACTCATGGGGCTCCATCGCGGTGTTCGCGTCCATTATGGTGGCTGTCTCGAATCCAACATGAAAATGACTTGCCGTTCGTATGCACGGTCGGAAGCGAAATTAAAAATATTAATTTATTCCAATAGTTTCGCACATCAATTTCTGTTTTTGGGCCACTCATAGCACACTTTGACGTTTCAATTGCGAATCAGAGTGCTGGAACGATAACTACAACCCCAAAGCCGGTGATGGCAGAGTGAGTGTGCCGGGCGGTACCTCAACTGGCCAGTTCAGCCTGCACACGGCTCATTTGAGTTTTCGCGGCGGACTGCAGACATCGATCCCTAGAGCAGCACTTGACTTCGACCCTCACAGCTCGGAGTACCGACCACCGCGAAATGGTCTCCAAGAAGATCGCGATCACCGGCATGGTGGTCGTCCTGGCCATCATCGGCGTC
This sequence comes from Phytophthora podocarpi, assembly GCA_001314375.1. Lineage (NCBI taxonomy): Eukaryota > Oomycota > Peronosporomycetes > Peronosporales > Peronosporaceae > Phytophthora > Phytophthora podocarpi. The sequence continues at coordinate 17,612 of LGSN01000679.1, read as the reverse complement.
ATCGTCGGCGTGCTGGTCGCGCACAAGTCCAGCGACTCGGCCAGTGAGTCCTCGGGCACAGCCAGCTCCGGTTCCGGCTCGGTGAGCGGCACCACCAGCAGTGGAACGTCCACCACCACCTCGTCGTCGTCAGACTCGGGCACCACCTACAAGTTAAAGAACTCCACCAGCTCGGCCTCCAGCTCCGTCACGTCCGACCCGACGGATGGTGAGCTTGAAACTTGAATTTGCACCGAGTGAGACGGTACCAGAGTTATGATAGTGGAGACTTACCCCGGTGATTTGTATTTTCTTGTGTGGAACAGCCAAGTTTACTCTTTCGGCCTTTGCAATTGGCGACTGGGGCACAACCGTCACGCAGGACTCGTGCTGCACCCGTTCGTCCACCTACAATGACTACGATGTCAACGCTGAGGACATTGTGGCCAACATCATGAACCAGCAGGCCAGTGCTGCCTCTGCAGTCCCCAAGTGCATTCTTAGCCATGGCGACAACTTCTACTGGACGGGCATTGACAGCAAGGACGGACGTGACTCGCGGTTCACGGCCACCTTTGAGGGCAAGTACGAGGGTGACAACATCAAGAGCATCCCATGGATTAACGTGCTGGGCAATCACGACTACGGTGGTGCCAGTTACATTTGCTCGGACGGTGACAACCCGGCCGAGTGCTCAGATGCCGACGCTGTTGTGGCTGCCCTTGAGGACAAATTCTCGTGGCAGTCCACGTACACGAGTCCCAACGATGACCGTTGGATTCTGAAGGACCACTTCTACGTGTACTCGATTGAGGACAAGGACTCGGGTGTGAGCATCGACATTTTCAACGTTGACTCGGGAGACGCCAGCACCCACGCTGCCCAGCAGACGTGCTGCCAGTGCTATGGTTACGCTGAGGGCGACGATGACACGTGCAAGAACGTTGCTCGTGGAGACAAGTTGTGCTGCGGTGGCGACAGTGACATGTACGACGCGTGCTATGCTAAGTTCACGGAGTGGAGTGACGACTCACGCGAGCAGCTTGCCAAGGAGGTGGCCTCGTCCACTGCGACGTGGAAGATCGTCAACAGCCACTACTCGCCGTACGCTCACTACGACGAGGATGGCATGGCCAAATGGTTTAAGATTCTGAAGGACTCGGGCATTCAGCTCTGGATGAACGGCCACACGCACGGTGAGAACCACGACTATTCCTCATCGTACAAGGTTCACTTCGTGGACAACGGTGCCGGCGGTGGAATCCAGAAGGAATCTGCCAGCGGTATCCCAGGGTACGCGTCGTCTGATGTTGAGGCTGTGTGGGCGTACGGCGGTCAGGAGTACGGCTTCATGTCCGTGGAGGCGTCTGAGGAGTGGCTGAAGCTGCAGTACCACACGACGGATGACTCGTGGTCTTATGCGGAGAGCTTCAACTCGACTAAGATTGGTGGCGTGGCCACGAAGCACTGCTGGTACATCCCGGTTGACGGTGGCACCGGCAAGGAGTGCTAAATGTCTACAACTTGCAAGTGCGTTTTGAATGAATGAATGAACCATTTTGCTCCTCAATTTTATGCTGTCTGAAAGTAACGAATGCTACTGGCATGAATGTAATAGCTAGCGAATGGGGTGCCAGGTTGCTACATCGACGAGAGATCGAGTTGTCGAACACGTAGAGCATTGCTGCCTCTCCAAACACGGAGTGGATTTTGCCGAGAGAGCAAAATGATACACGCATCAAACCAATTCGAACCCACGACTGCGCGTTTGTCCATGCTACAGCGTGGAGAGTACGACACGATGGGGCAGCAATTTTCGCCGTTATCGTTGGCTTGAGAGATGTGAGGAGGGCGCCTCGTCTAGTCTACGTCTCGGCACACTGCTGAATCCCGGGCAGCACTTTGGTGTCCGAAGTGGGCACAGTCTCATTTACGAGCGCACGTTGGTCAGAGCACTGCAATCCCACTTGCTATTAATCAAATAGAGCCGGAAGGCAGCAGCAGCAGGGCACTGGGCCTCCTCATTTGCGCTTTTGCCGAGGAGGAGAGGCAGTAGAGCTCCCGTCAGTAGGACAGGACAAACCGCAGCAGCAACAACAGGACACCGACACGAACCGCAGCGGAATTCGGTGTCAACATGTTGACCAAGAAAGCTCAGCTCACCGGTGTGGTGCTGGTTCTTGCGATCATCGGCGTCATTGTCGGCGTGATGGTGACTCGCCAAGCGAGTGACTCAGCGAGCGAGTCGTCGGGGACTGCCAGTTCTGGCTCAGGTTCCAGTGTCGCCGACGGTGACTCGTCCACGACCAGTTCATCCAGTGGCACGGGCACGGTGTCCAAGAAGAAGAAAAAGACTACCACGAGCTCAAGCTCCAGTAGTGGCTCAATCACTTCCGACCCGACTTCCGGTACGGATTTATTCGCTGAGCTTAGTATCGTGCAGCGACCCTCAACTAAGACTTACCATGTTTTACCATCCAGCCAAGTACACGCTTTCGGCCTTTGCCATCGGTGACTGGGGCACCACGGTCAGCCAGGACTCGTGCTGCACCCGTTCCTCGACTTTCAACGACTATGATGTCAATGCCGAGGACATTGTAGCCAGCCTCATGGACCAGCAGGCCAGCGCGGCGTCAGCACCCCCTAAGTGCATTCTCAGCCACGGGTAGGCCACTACCGTACTCGCAACAAACAGCTCATGTTGATCAAACTGCTAAACTAACAGCCGCTGTTCTCTATTGCTACAGTGACAACTTCTACTGGACGGGTATTGACAGCGAAGGGAGCCGTGACTCGCGTTTTACAGCCACTTTCGAGGGCAAGTACGACGGATCAAACATCAAGAACGTGCCATGGGTCAACGTGCTGGGTAACCACGACTACGGTGGTGCCAGTTACATCTGCTCAGATGATGAAGGCCTCGCTAAATGTTCTTCCGCCGATGATCTCGTCAAGGCGCTCTCGAACAAGTTCTCGTGGCAGTCGGATTACACGAGTCCGAACGACAACCGTTGGGTCCTGAAGGACCACTTTTACGTGTACTCGATTGAGGACAAGGACTCGGGTGTCAGTATCGACATTTTCAATGTTGACGCTGGTGATGCCAGCACGCACGGTGCTCAACAGACGTGCTGCCAATGCTACGGCTACGCTGAAGGCAACGACAAGAAGTGCAAGAATGCTGCTCGTGGAGATGACTTGTGCTGCGGTGGCGATACCGAGATGTTTGATGCTTGTTTCGACAAGTTTACGGAGTGGAGTGACGACTCGCGCAAACAGCTTGCCAAGGAGGTGGCCTCGTCCACTGCGACGTGGAAGATTGTCAACAGCCACTACTCGCCGTACGCGCACTACGACGAGACTGGCATGAAGAAGTGGTTCGACATCCTTCAGGACTCGGGCGTCCAGCTCTGGATGAACGGCCACACGCACGGTGAGAACCACGACTATTCCTCGTCGCACAAGGTTCACTTCGTGGATAACGGTGCCGGTGGTGGTATCCAGAAGGAATCCGCAAGCGGTATTCCTGAATTCGCCACGGGCGATGTTGAGGCTCTGTGGGCGTACGGCGGCCAGGAGTACGGCTTCATGTCTGTGGAGGTGTCTGAGGAGTGGCTGAAGCTGCAGTACCACACGACGGATGACTCGTGGTCTTTTGCGGAGAGCTTCAAGTCGACCACGGTCGGTGGTGTGGCTACGAAGCACTGCTGGTACATTCCGCTGGACGGCGGCGATGGCAAGGAGTGTTAACTCTTTAAGCTGGGAGTCGCACTGGGAGGCGCATGTACCGTGGTGTAGTTGTCAATATCATGTGCGTCCACGTGAATTTTTTGCTGTTTCAATGCATCAATTTTTAAAACAATTAAAATTTGTCTCCAGCATGACACCGTGGCAGAGACAAACTAAGCTTACACTGCATCGGAAACCGACATTATTTTCTGAGCCATGGGGCTCAGATTGGGTCTTTTCAACCCGTTTTACACGCAATGGCGATGCAGACGACTGGCATGCAGGAGTAATTGCGAGTCATGGTGTATCCTGGATAAGCTGAGACGAAAACCGTTTCCTCATTGTGCAGACGGACTTGCTGAAGTACGGTGACCGGGTTACCGCTCTCGGTGTCTTCGACTGCACTAAACGAGAGCCTCGTGGTCGTGCCGACGTGGAATTGTGTGACCGACAATTGGAGCACGCGACAACCGGTCTTGCGCAGATAGCCGCAACTCGAATACTGTTGCTCGGGCTGCAGCGAAGCCTGCCAGCACGCTTCCCAACAACGGCACGAAGACCTTGGACTGGCAACGCTGTCGGGGTGGTCCTCGCTGCCCATGGAAAGTCTCCGAATCGCTTTAACTCGATCGTGAGCACGAAGAGCTGCAAATATGTCGCTGACAAGTGCTCAGGTAAGCTATTTGGCCCTATTCGGCGAGCTTTCGTGTCGCCGTTGAGAATGCTGCCACGATTTTCTTGCCATGTGTTTAGAATTCCGCGTGTATCCTACGTTATCGCAGATTAATGCGTGAGAGCTGTCGCGCACGTTAATCGAGGCACTTCAACGGGGGCAATTTGCTTTGGCAACGACGCCGAGGCGTCGGATTCATGGCACCAGCGCCACTCACTCACTTGACTACTTGCCCAAATTCGCTAGTCTTGCTTGGTGGATGTGTATATGTAGTGGCGGCGCAGGCTCAGCCTGAGGCTGCTCCGCGCAGCAACTTGCTGGGCAAGCGCGAAAACTTTTCGTGCTGATCGAAAGGCTGGTCCGATGGGCTTTTCCATACAGAGTGCGACACGTTTTTAGTCTAGCGCGGCAGATTATCCTTTTAATAAGAATCCCATAAATCCGTATATACTCCATTTTAGAGAGCGTTATTTACGTGTCCCCTATGAAATGACTAGATATCTCATTCTTTTGTAGAGACATATCACTACCTAGAGGATTGACAAAAAATCAGATGCGGCGGATCTTGTGTGCACGAGGTTTTACCGACCCCCGAGGTTTTTCGTGTTCCGTGGGTCAAGGCTCTGAGATTTGCCACTCTTCAAATTCGTCAGGAGCGGACAAGGTGCCCGCAGCAGTGAATCAGGAAAGAAGTTTGCAATGGCGATCAACAAGCGTCTGATCATCGTGGGTGTGGTGGTGCTGTGCGCCGTGGTGGGCGCCATCGTGGGCGTGATCGTGGCCACCAAGTCGGACTCGTCCTCGACGTCCTCGGAGGAGTCTGCCAACTCGAGCGGCTCGTCCACGTCCAGCGGCAGCGGCGGCACCAGCTCGTCTACCAGCAAAAAATCGTCGAACTCCACGACCGGCAGCAGTTCGGTCACGTCCACCGTGACGTCCGACCCTACGTCAGGTATGAGCGATCACCTAGCAACATCAACAACATTCGGTGGCAGAGAGGAAGAATTTGTGAACCCTAACGATGGCTTTTCTGTGATTTATTTGGTATTATAGTGACCTACTCGCTCGCAGCTTTCGCCATCGGTGACTGGGGCACGACCGTGACCACGGACTCGTGCTGCACTCGCGCGGAGACGTACAACAACTTCGACGTCGTCGCGGAGGATGTCGTGTCCAGTCTCATGAACACGCAGGCGGGCAACGCGGACGTCAAACCCAAGGCCGTCCTCAGCCACGGTGACAACTTTTACTGGACTGGCATCAACAGCGAGGACGGACGTGACTCGCGCTTCACGACAACGTTCGAGGGAAAGTTCGACGGCGACAACTTGGCCGGCATTCCCTTCGTGAACGTGCTGGGCAACCACGACTACGGTGGTGCTAGCTACATCTGCTCGGATGGTGACAACAACGCCCAGTGCAGCAGCTCGGACGACCTTGTCGCGGCTCTGGAGAACAAGTTCAAGTGGCAACAGGAGTACACGAGCCCTAACGACGACCGGTGGGTGCTGAAGGACCACTTCTACGTCTACACGATCGAGGACTCGAGCTCGGGCGTTAGCATTGACATCTTCAACGTGGACTCGGGTGATGCTGATGTCCACGCTGCGCAGCAGGTGTGCTGCCAGTGCTACGGCTACTCGGAGGGAGACGATGAGTCGTGCAACGGCGTTGCGCGTGGCGATGACTATTGTTGCGGCGGTGACACGGACATGTACGACTCGTGCTTCGCCAAGTTTACGGAGTGGAGTGATGACTCGCGCACGCAGCTGGCGGAGAAGGTGAAGACGTCCAACGCGACGTGGAAGATCGTGAACAGCCACTACAGCCCCAGCGTGCACTACGCTGAGACTGGCATGAAGACGTGGTTCGACATCTTGGAGGGCTCTGGCATCCACGCATGGGTGTACGGCCACACGCACGGCGAGAAGCACGACTACTCGGAGTCGCTTGGCGTGCACTTCGTGGAGAACGGAGCTGGTGGTGGTATCCAGAAGGAGTCTGCCAGTGGTCTCACGACTTATGCGGCCGAATATGTCAGCAACGTTTGGACGTACACGGGCGACGAGTACGGCTTCTTCTCTTTGACGGCCTCAGAGGATTGGCTACAGCTGCAGTACCACACGGCCGATAACTCGTGGTCGTTCGGTTCGAGCATGAGCGAGACGACCGTCGGCGGCGTGGAGACCAAGCACTGCTGGTACATCCCGGCTGACGGCACGAAGGGCGAGGAGTGCTCGTCGTAAAACTGACCTTCGCTGCATCAAAACATGGCTAAAGGTGCTGCGCGGAGCTGTGCCACAAGTTGAGTGAGTACCAAGACCTTTTTCCCCCTCGTAGAAGGAAATACTTGTAGTTGTAGGTCAGTGACAGAGAAAGCATGAGCTCCATATCACACACATTCCCATTTTCAACTGCTTCGTAATGTCATGACTTCTGTAAATTTGTGTTAAAAAAAAAGTTGCAGTGCAACTTCAGATTGGTAGGATAACACCAATAACTGGCTGCTGGCCCCGTTTCTGGTCGGACAAGCACAGCAAGTCATTCCAGCAGCTCAATTCCATTTCTTCACCTTCACCATGAAGTGCGTGGAAGGCTGCGTGCTGTCGCTGTCTCTATCAGCAACGTCTGTGGCGCTATATGGAGTTGATGCGTGGACCATGCGGACCGTGACGTCGTACCAGGCGCGCATGGAGACGTACGCGCCCGTGTGGGATGCCACTCACCAAGTGTTCGTGTCTGGAATCCCCAATTCCTTGTCTTCCGGGAGAAATCTCACGTTCGACGAGCGCTACCGAGCCACAATGGACTCCGTCACCACCTCCAGCGTGGAAGGAGCACTCATGTATCTGCAACGCGACTGCATCGATCGAGGCGCGGACCCGACGAACGATTCCGTGGACTGCCAACGGAAGAACAACGTAAGTGTCATCACGTTCCTGGAAGTGCAGATCGTGCAGCCCAATGCCGCGTTGGCCGAGTATCAGGAGCAGAGATACATGTACCCAGAGTTCTGTCCCTTTGTGGTGATGGAGGACGGAGAATGTGCCTATGCAGACGAGCAGGACAACGGCGAGGCTAGTTTGGAAAGTGAGTCTAGTCGAGAACACCCGCCAGAGTGCAAACAATTCAATGGCCTGGATGGACAGCCGGATATTGGGCCATGTGTGGGGGCTCAAGCTTTCTCGGCGGATATGGTAGCGCCGTACTATGACTCGGTGTGGTTCTCGTATCCGAACAGCTGCGTGACGTCGAGCTGGACGGGTGGAAAGGGCGACTCGTGTCGGGACACTCACTCCGGTGGATTGTGTCCGTTTGGGACGGACCCTGATGGAGTGAAATGCACGTTTTCGTATAGGATTTTGGGTTCTCTGTCGATTGACCAACTGGTGGGCATCACGGCGATCAACGTGAGCAGCTCAACTTCAAATTCGACTTCGGGGTCCGGTGCATCACTTAGCAGCTCGAGTTCCGGATCGGGATCGTCGGGTACGTCGGCCATTGGCAACGTTCTGAAAGCCTCGACCAAGTACTACAAGAACTACAACGCATTCTGCCAGGCTGGGAATGTGGAATTCCACTCCTACGACCAGGACAAGACGCTCGGACTGAAAAACGTGACCAGTATCCCGTTCTGGGAGAGCCCGTCTTCGCTTAAGGCCAACATCGCTCGCACGCGGCAGATGATCGCTCTGTATAACGAGCTGGCGGACGAGTCCTCGAACCACATGCAGCAGTTACCTACTGACCTGGATGCGCTTCGCGACTCGAACCCTCCTTGCTACGAGAACGCGGAGGCATGCTATGATGCCCAGTTCGGCTGCCGTCGGCACTCCTACGCACAGGTGTGCTCAGTGTGTCGCGGACAGCGAGATCAGTGCGTCCGTCAGATCTCTTCGTACACATTTCCCGAGCTCGAGCAGGCATCACGGACTGTGTCAGACAGCGAGCTCCGCAGCGGCATCTTCGCCACACTTACTGCACAGACCGCAGCCACTTCAAGCTCCAGCGGCAGCACCAATAGTGCCCCAGCCTTTCATTCTGCTGATGCGTCAGCGCTAACGTTGCAGTGCATCAGTGTAGTACTCCTGGTATGGACAATGCACTGAGCGCGCTGGTGCTGTAGAACTGTACGACTATTAAAATAACAAACAATGTGTGTTTTGGGTCGCGGCGTGAGATTCTCACGCGTCTACTGATGTCCATGCATCCTCATCTGGACATTTTGTTGCATAGTGGTAATTTATCATTGATAAACCTTGGGCTGTGCAGTCGACGAGCACGAGCAGCAAAAAGCTCTTCTGGCAATTGTTGCCTTTTCGATCAAGTAATCAGTGACATGGTTACAACGATGACCATCATTCCTTTCTGAGTGAACTCCAGTTTCGCACCGTCAGTACCCGATTTGCCGTCAGACTAGCGAGAAGTGCACACCGAATTGCTCGACTACACCACCACCTCAACTTCTGTACGACGATGCCCCACGACCGCTTCGCCTCTCGCTTCTTGTGCTGCATTGCACTCGTGACCTTGATCTCCACCTCCTTCGTCCCCGTTGTCCAAGCAGCGGACTGCATCTCCGCGCAGATCGCCGAGCTCTCGACGCTGAACAGTAACATCACGGCCGTCTGCGGCAGCGACACGCTGTCCAGCTCCACCACGTCCACCGCCGCCTACTGTGCCGACAGCGCGTGTCTGGCATACCTCACCAGGATGATCTCCAGCGTCCCGTCCTGCGAGGTGGAGAGCTACAACCTGCGCACAGTACTCATCACTGCCATCAGATCCTGCGACACCACGTCTGACGCCGTCCCAGCGTCGAAATCAAGCTCCAAGTCACTCCACCACGCACAGCAATGGACTAAAGCTCTACTAGCGGTCATTCTCGGTGTAGCCATAGTGTATTAAAATAAGTTAGTACAAATCAATACTGTGTGTCGTACTTAGTGTGGACTTCCAATCGTTAGTGTGCCACTTTTTCCATAGGACCTCAGTTGACAATGGCGGAGCTGTACGCAGAGGTGGCCGATGAGGAGCAGCGGCTGGCGCGCGGGCCGTCGCAGCGTCAGTACTGGGACCGCAAGACATTCTCGTCCTTCGCCGAGCAGCAGCGCGCCGTGGCTCGCTCCGGCACTTTGTACGTGGGCAACTTGTCCTTCTTCACGTCCGAGGCGCAGATCTACGAACTGTTCAGCCGCGTGGGCCACGTCAAGCGCGTCATCATGGGTCTAGACCGCTTTAAGAAGACCCCGTGCGGCTTCTGCTTCGTGGAGTACAGCGCCCACTCGGAAGCGGAGGCGTGCGCGCAGTTTCTGAGCGAGACCAAGCTGGACAACCGCGTGGTGCGCTGCGAGATGGACGGAGGCTTCCGGGAAGGCCGCCAGTTCGGCCGCGGGCTGTCTGGAGGCCAAGTGAGGGACGACAGACGCTCCAAGGACGACTACGACGCCGGACGAGGAGGTTACGGACGTGGAGACGACGCAACAGCCGACGGACACCACTTCCGCCGCTCGGCGCATGTGAAGCGACCACGAGACGACAGTGTGGCAGCGGACGAGCCGCCGGCTAGTCGTCAGCGACGCCCCGAGTCTCCAAGAGAGGAAAACAAGGAGGAGGAGAACCCGAGGTTCCGTCATCGTGAAGATGACGCTGACAGGGGAGACGAGGAGGTGGCGGAGGAGAAGCAGCAGCAGGAGAAGGAGGAGGAGACGACGGAGGCTGTGGAGAAACAGGAAGAGACGACGGAAGCGTAGACGGAAGAACGAGGTGCTGGTAAGAGGCTGCTTGGTGTTGCAGACGATGGTGCTGCAGTGGAATTGCTTCTTGAAGTATGATGACGATTGGCACAGTAATGCATGATGCTTTCTTTCTTGATAGTTGTGTGCTGCTGTTTTTTGTTTTGTTGTATGAACCGACGAAAATGGTGTGCAGTTAGCTGCTTCAAGCACAAAGGCATCAAGATGCGACTGCATCAATTCATCCTATCCATTATCCACGATACCTGGCACTCAGTTTTTAACAAACCGGTGCAATCCTGTTTTGGACAACGCAACACACAACACGCTGGTCAAGTCCCTCACATAACTTATCGGAGTTCTCTTTCGACAGGGATTTCTCTGAACTCCACAATGCTGTGCCCTGGTTGTTCAAGTGTATTATCCAGTGGTGGTCTATGCGTCCTTCATCGAACTTCAAGTCCTTCCCGAGTAGACTAATCTGGACGATAATCCCTGGGGTTCAGTGAAAGGCATTGTTTCCAGCTACCGCCGCCCCGTGCCAGGAACGCAATGATCGAGATCATCACAGACGCCGAGAGGTGCTGTGACCTTTGTTCTATCAAGTCGAGACACTCTTCTCGGAAGTTCGCGAATTGAAGGGCAAGACCCCTATTCCAATACCCCAGTCTCAAGCCATCGACCTTCATCGAGAATGAAGATGACGTAGTGCCTTTACCAGGTTTGATACATCTGCTGATTGCGGAAATGTACAGTGGCTTTGACGGCAAAACATCCCAGATCCCCAACGGTAGTGAATTCAAGATTGGATTCGGCACAATGGGGCGAACGAAATGGCCCGACCCTCACTCTGTTCGAATACGTGGCACAGACGTGGAGTGCACCTTGCCTTCGGATTGTGCAGAAGCAACCCGTTGGAGTAGAAGCTTTTGCACATTCCGAACAGTGGTGAGTGCACCTTGTAATATTTACCACAAGAAGGCTGTCTAACCTAGGGGTGATACTGCAGTGGTGGAAGCCTCCCATGGTGTTCAAGATCAACTTAAGGCCCTAAGAGCAAAATAACAAACATCCACAAACTTGAACAATACAACGAGTTCGGATAGCAACGAATTCAGTTAATTTACGGAGACCAGAACTCACACCTATCTCTGCATAAATACTCGACGTTCTGGTCGGGGATCACTCGTCCCGAAAAAGCTATTCCTAGACTTGAGGACAATAGACTGTGTACAATCGCAACACCGTCGCTGATTGACGTCCTGTTGACTCGGTAAGCGGTCGAAACCTATTCATAACGTAAAAGCCCACGGTCTCATTTCTCATTGCCCCACCAGTGGAATCCTCTTATGCCACCTAAATAGCTTGCGTCGGAGCGAGCCAATTCATCCGAAGACGAAGATCCTTTATTAAGGTTGTCTAAAGCACGATCACTCGCACACGTAGGAACCCCAGTTTACAATTTGAGCTCTTGACGACAACAGCAAACCAACTTCCACCAATGCGTCTTTACGCTTCTCGCTTCAGCGCACTTCTAGTGCTTCTCTTCGCTATTGGTGCTCACCGTAGCGCAGAAGCCTCAACGTGCACGACGCTACTCGACTCGAGCAGCACGCTTGCCAAGTCGATGTCATCATGGTCCGAAACTGACCTCTCACCGATCGACTTTCCCACTGTCTTCAAGGAGATTGACACGACGCTTCCATGGCTGTCCAAGTGCGCTGCCGCCATCGACCCCAAGGCAATCTACACGTCACTGGCGAGCTCCTCCACCCTCAAGAGTTGCCTCTCCAAGCTCGAGAACTTTGATGAAGACCTGAGCACCGCTGACGGGTGGTCGAACACGTGTTCGATGGTAGAAGACATTATCGTGCCATGTACCAAATCCGCCTTGACAGACACCATCATGGACGCCCTGGACAGTACTGGTGGTTGCTGCGATGATTTCCTCGACGAAGTCAAGACGCTGTTCGGCAAGTCCTTCGACGACTTTGTAACCACACTCTTGGAGCTCAGTGTCAACTTCGCATGTGCAGAGAGATCGTTCAAGAACCTGGCCGGCACCTCGACAAAGGAAATGTGCGGATACTCCGCGTTTAACTCCTTTACCTTCATCGAGTCGGACGATGATACCTCATTTCTTACGAACCTTGCCCAAATTCCGAACGACCAGATGTGCGACGCATTTGAAGGCAAATCATTCAGCAACACCAAGGGCAACAGTGTCACGATTGGATTCGGTACCAAAGGTGTGGACACCATGGGCATCTGCCTCGAGCCCATCGACACGTTCACCCAGTACATGAAGTCTTGGGAAATCCTCTCAAAAACCCTGGATGCAGACGGCACGAGCATCTCGCTTTCCGACCTGTTCACTTCGGACAAGTCGATTCGCGGCAGTCTGCTGTTATCGTACGCCAGTACCTCGACGAATCTGCCGATGATGGTCATTCGAGCTACTGAAAAAGTCGTCAAGGCACTTGGTGGCGCGGAAGATGAAAGCGACACTTTCATCGAGGATTGGTTCGTGGAGACGCTCAACAGCGTCAGCTCGGACGCCAACTCGCTGCTCTTTCACATCCCTAACAACGGTGACTGCAGCTATTCGGACCAGTCGATCACGGTGCCGTACGCGGAAACCGCCGCATCGACGGCGGCGGCGGGTGCCAGTACGGCTTCCTCGGTCAAGCTTTCGGGGCTTGTGACTGCAAGTGTGATGCTCGTAACCTCACTCTTGGTGAGTGCGATCCTATAAACCTGGGACCAGCTTCTTTGCTAGTGAACTAAGATTGCGACGCTGCACGATGTGTTAACTACCACTAAAAATAATCTACACTGCATAACCACGTACATGTATTAATATCGGTAGTATTGTAAACCACGTTACAATTAAATTGTAACGTGGTTTATTGTACAAATTGATGGCACTTACTGTAAGGCATTTGTGCTCTGGACACCAAAATTCCATACAAACGAAAACTCAAATTCCAAACAGCAGATGTGCCAATGCTGGCAAAGCATTAAAAAAAAACTACAGCCCGGCCAATCGATTACGGTCCCATTTCCTGCGCGACACCAACTAGCCAGCTGCATGTACATGTACTTCGAAGTAGTACACTTAAATTCTCTTTTACCAACACATTTCCCGACAATACTTCTTACTCATCTCTTTCAGTGTGTTTGCTGTGCTCCGCCACAGCTCTAAACATGTAAAGATGCTGGTTATACAGGATCTACAGTACACCGTCTCATAGACTTGCCCGACCGCGCGATGGGGAGGTCACTAGCATCTAGGTCTTTCTGCTGGAAAAGTGGTAGCGCTCTCTCCATCCGGCGTTGTTAACTCAACTTTCGGCGTCACGCTCGCACTGTGTCCCTTAGGTAGAGCAGTGCCACTCCGTTTGGAGAATAGGAGACCTGAGCGATTTAACAACCACGTTGAAGGAGAACGTTGTAGCTGCCCCTCACTTTATCGAAACGAGGACCCAATGCATTACGCTGTGCGGAGCAATAGCTTCTCGGACGGAGCTTCGGCGCTCGCAGACCTTCGTAGTTGCCGCAGAAATACGGTGGAGTTCGTAGTGATCCCCGCTCTATATTTTTCGATCTTGGTGGCGTCATGTCCGTATCCAAGGCATCACCGAAGAAGAGGGGCTGCGTGGACCTCCTTAGGTGGTTGGCTCAGCGCAGCGGATATCAGACTTCCATTTAAACACGCTCGATCGATTCACTATATACGGAGTGTCCGAGCAACGCCACGCTGCACTGTGGATGGCCATGGAGCGATCTCGTTCGAGATGCCAACACACACCGCTTCTGTGAAGAGAGGGACTTCCTACGCGTCTGACTTGCATCTGCTCGCTCCGACTTTCTGTTGACCAAGAGCGTCGAGACCACTCCGCGAACGAAAGCCCGGTCCGCCCACTCACTCACCCTTCTCACTCTTCAATTTGCCACAGCGACGTCAATCCTGCTACTCTCCTGTACTCTCTCTCACTAAACACCTCCACCACCATGTCGATGACCACCGCAATGGAATGGGAAGCTCCTATCCCCGTGTGGATCGAGTCCATCAGCATCGACATCGACGAGGAGATGCCCGTGTCCGACTTGATGGCCACGATCCCTGCCGACATGGATGACACCCCTTCTCCCTGCACCCCCGATTCGGCCAAGATGCACAGCTTCATGACCGAGCAGAACTCCATATTCGGCTCGTTGCTGGACGTCGAATCGGTCGACATGATGCTCGATATCAAAGAAGTCATGGTTGTTGTCGAGTCTCCCATCAAGACCAAGTATCCTAATACACCGAGCCTCAGCCCCGTCAAGAGCAAGCTAACTGCCAAACCAGCTCGTCGATCTGGTCGCAAGGTCAACGTAGATCCGTCCGGTCGCGACCAGCGACGCAAGGACAAGCAACGGGGCTACGAGACGAGCTACCGCAAGCGCCAGAAGGACAAACGCTCCAATGACGGAGCCGACTGGATTCAACTGGAGACGCAGATTCGGGAGATGCTGGCCAAGCGAACGCCGGTAGTAGTGTTTGGGTCATTGGATGAACTGAAGACGGAGACGAAGCCGTCGACGGTCTCGATCCGTCAGCGATACCTGGAGCTCCTACAAGAAGAACGCGCGCTACGAGAGTCGGAGGCACTCGACAGCTGCGTGTTGGCTGGACACCAAGCGATGGCGTTGTGGGGTGGAGCAACGAGCAAAAGTCGAGATATCCGTGAAAAGATGAACGCTCTCCCGAGTCTGCGGAGTTGCCACACGTTTGAGTTCTCGTGGTGAGTTTGTACTGTAGTGCGTCTCATTCGTGATGAGTGCTTAGTGTGTAATATTGCGTGGATTCAAATGTACTTGAAGCGTTGAACGTTGGGTGTCTGCAACATGTGCCTGCGATCGTATCAGTGTCTGTTGAAAAGCATCACTAGGGATGAAAATGCATCGTTCAATCGACCAAGGTATGCCACTACATGGACTGCCGCATCGTGTCCGGCTTAGCGACATTATGGAGATAAGGTAAAGGTGTTGGCTTCCAATAGTGTTGTACTAAACGTGTCATCAAAAAGTGCCCGCAATCGATTGTCTAGGACTCGTGAGCCAACCATAACAATTGTCCCTCAGATAGGACACTGCAATAACGTCGTTGCATTTGCCGCATCAACGTTACGGCAAAATTGTCTGTCAGCCCCGTGTCCACAGCAAATGCAGTACGTGCACTCAGAGGCGGATCTTCAGACCGATAAACCAACGCTTCTGCTCTATTTTCAATAGCAAATTTCTAATGAAATAGAGCAGAAGCGACGGTTACGCTTTGACCAATCAAGCCTCCCCTACAATCGATTTTAAATCCAATTCAAACGAATTAAAATGGTTTTTATTCGATTCCGTTGAATAAAATTGGGTTAAATCCGAATTTGACGCAAACAATTCTACGCTCAGGGAAATTAATAATTATTTTTAACGAATAATTGTCTTTCGTACGTGCAGATATTTGTATATCTTTGCACGCATAAAATGTATAATAATTATTAATTTTATAAGTACTTGGCAACCCTGTGCTGGTTCCCTGCGATAGATGCCACACTTTCCAGCGGTGCAACGAAGTGGCTGTGAAAATCCATGCGCTCAAAGTACGGGATACAGTGTACTCGCGTTTGCCATTTAACTTGGTTCTGCCTTCGTTCATCAGCAACATATCGTCGAAGAGCTCAGACACCTTGGGTGGCTGGAGAAGCAAAACGACGCTGTCGAGTTGAACTTACGGGCGACACTCTTGAGCGACTTGTACATGTCGGTACAGTAGTAGCGCTGTCTACGTAGGCACGTGCTGATTTCATTTAACCGCACCCACGGCTTCAGCCAACTACTGTACGCTTGCGTTCTCCACCAGAGCCACCACGGACGGACCATACCCCCGATTGTGTCCTTGCAGTTGTTCAGCCCAAGTTTCTTTCTTTTCAACGTTGGCTCAGGCATGAACTTGTAGTACGCCGACAGCACAGCAACGAACGTGCTTGTGTTGTCCCAGCGAGCAACTACGGTTCCATGTCGATACCAGCGCCGTGTCCAAAAGCAAACTCGGATGTTTCCTGCGCTGTCTCAGGTAATGGATGACGTAGCGAGGCAGAACAGCATCGACGAGGACAGCGTTCTTCGCTCCTCATCGGAACTACCCGAGCTCATGAAGCGCGCGTCAAGTAGTTCGTGTTGCTGACTCGCCGTTGCTTCCGAATGTATTGGCGTACGTCAACGACCAACCCCATACGCAGCACATTGCGCTTGGTGATCAGCGTCCGTGGAGTCATCTATCCACAATAGGGAGCAGACTTCTCTACCTACAGCAGAGCAAAAAACGCAGGAGTGGTCCTAATTTCCGTGAGCACCGTCTTCCTCGGCCTTATCTCAACAGCGTCATGCATGTCGCTACCGCTGAATGCGCTGCCTTCACGAACCTTCAATGCTCTCTGGTGCTTCGTCACAAGAACACAGGCGGAATCCCGAACATCTTCTTCTCGAGCCTGCTCTGGTGGCCTTCGTGCGCGAACTTCCGGTTCCTCTGCGCTTGTCCATCTGCTTCACGACGGACAATGTCCTGCTTGTGTACGATGTGGCGCGTCAACAAGTGTGGCACCGCATGCCAAGTCGCCTCACCGTGACCACATAATCAATATGACTTGCACGCTTCAAAGATTGGCGACAGTGAGTGTCTTTGGTGCCAATAGCTCCGGCGCCGCTTCTGCAATTGAATAACGGAGCTGTACCTTCAAATCTTCCGAGGTATCCGTGGCACAAGTGAGCAGCAGCGATGGAACCGGACTGCTCACTTGCCAATTCACCTCGGACTCCACCAACAATGGAGGAGCTTGAAGATCACCCCCATTCGGCCGAGGCAGCAAACCAGAAACCCAACAGCAACGCGGACGATGCCACCGACAGCCAAAGTGTTGGTGATGTCGTTCCGGAAAAGCTCTTGGCGCCCAAGATGTCCACGTACCGCCTGCCTCGCTTCAGTTCTCGTCGATTGAGCTCCAACAGCTCCTTTGGAGACCACGACGTGCTCCCGCGCACAAAGAGCATGTTCCCGGAGCCCCGGGAGCTCACGAAGGACGACCTCTCAAGTGCCGACGCACTGATGGCCGACGACGTCTTCACCATGAACGCCACGCTGTCGACGGTGCTTGAGAACGCCTTGGGCCAGCCCATTCCCGGTCTCGAGGTGCGCTTTCGCGACCTCGAATTGTCCGCGGAAGTACCGCAGATCAAGAGCGGGAGTCTGGAAGTTCCGACATTGTGGACTCAAATGCAGCAGGGGGTGGGCAGCATCTTCGGTTCCAAGCAGTTCACAGTGGACAAGAAGATTCTGCGTGGCCTTACTGGCGCCTTCAAACCGGGCCGTATCACGCTCGTTCTAGGCCAACCCGGATCGGGTAAATCCTCGCTCATGAAGGTGCTCGCCAACCGGTTCCACATGGACAAGAACATCACGT
>LGSN01000678.1:0-20961 GCA_001314375.1 Phytophthora podocarpi | reverse complement strand
AAATATATCTGCGCCGTGCCCACGCAAGCGCGTCCGCTGATAACCGAGAAGCACAAGCTGGAGCGCCTTAAGTGATGTGTGAAGCAAATGATGGACGAACAGTGCCCCTTCGACGCGATGTATGACACCGTACACATCGAAGAGAAATGGTTTACCGCGAAGAAGATCGTGGAACGTTAGAAGGTCTACCTCTTGACGCGATGGACCTGATCAGAGAGGTGGAGGGTTCGTTTGAGAGCATGACCTACACCACGATGAACAAGACATTCCTGTCGATTCAGCTTATTGTGGACACCATCATGAAGCACGGCGGCGGTAACTCTTTTCCACTGGGTCACTTCCACAAGAACAAGCTTCTCCGTGCTACAAGCTCCCTATCTCACTGTCATGCGACGCAGCTCCTTACAAATCGCACCCCAGGTCTCCCCGTCCCATATCTCGCCGGTGATGGCAGCTTTCCTGTATTGAGCGGGCGGAACACGAACGCCATTAGCTGTTTCTTCCATGATTCGTTGAGGTTCATGTTATCTAGCTCTTACTTCTTCACTAAAAAAAACAGGTCGTTAGGTAGAGAACCTTTGAACATCTTATACCCGAATAAAAACGAGGCGGAGCTCTCGAGAATTGTTTTTGGAAATGTGCGTTATTTTCTTAGCGGAGGTAATATTTAACCATATTATGGTTAAGGCAAACAGAGGGTGTAGCCTGGGTGACAGTGTTCCCCCCTAGAACACAAATTGTAGTGCGTTGAGTCTCATGACATCCTATCCAAAACGCCTAAAACTGAGCAAGACGCCATTTCGCATCCTGATCTGTGGTCTCACTGTCAACGAATGTCGACACCTCAATGCAATGATGCATTGCGTATAGCAAAAAATTCAGGCATTGTCAATGCCCGAATTCATCCAATATATGTATTACGCTCATGTCAGTGGTTCGTAATGCATACTAAAATGATTACGTACTCTGTAATCGCTCCGTACGTACAATCTACATGTACATGACTCTACGGAGTTTGTCTTTTTCCAGGATTGCATGACGATCATCGAATTTTGTGTTCTCGCACCGAAAATCGGTAACTGTAGATTGATAGACAACATCGGTGTTTTACGCTTTAGCTCAAGATACTTTATGTCTGTAGTGTAGAGTCTACACTGCTAAAACTAACTACTTGTAGTAGAGAAATTTCTCCAGTAACTTATTCCATTTCTCAGAAAAATGAACAGGAATACGTCCCGGCTACTTTTCAGATACCTGTAATGCGTGTGGAAACGACCGGTTTCCGGGAAATTAGGCGATTCTATAACACTCGAAACCCTCCAAAAAGGTATTAATATTTGTATGGGAATGCGACACATGCGAAAACGATGGCAGTACATGTATATATCAACTTATGTTAAGTCAAAATCAAAACGTGACAACCTTTAAGAACTGGTAGTACATGTACATGTATAGACACCCACTCTTTTGTGAGCTATCCCAGGGTGTGACTTGATAAGGCAGGTATCAGTGGTGTAATCTTTTGCCTTGGCCATGAAGGTTGTGTAGTTGAATCACCGAGTCTCACTTCGAAATTCGCTCTCGAGCACCCAAGGTACCGGTACCAACCAACAAACCAGTTGAGACTCGCCATGCGTCTGAGCTCCACCCTCCTCGCTGTTGCAGTGATTCTCCTCGCCAGCTACATCACTGTCTCGACTGCCAATGAGACCAAGCTCTCGACGATGTCCTCCCGTGAGATGGTACAATCGGTTGATGCTGCATCTGTGAAGAAGACTGCGAGGTTTCTGAGAAGCACCAAGAGGGGGCAAGACGAAGATAATGAACTCCTGGACCCCAAAGAGGAGGAGAGGAAGATTAACGCCAACATGCTAGCTCCAATTGACGCTGTTCTGGCGAAGGTGAAAATCAAAGAAAAAGTAGCGCTGCAAAATATGAACAAGCATGACGAAGAACTCGTTAGGAAAATGAAGGCGAACCCGATCATTGAGAATGCTATCGTACGGTGGAAGACTAAGGACCTTCCTCCGTTGGCGGTGTCGAAGGTGTTGAAGAAATTAGGCTTACCTAAAGATGACCTCCAATGGGAAGCCTATATAATCTACATGGCACAATACCTGCGCTTGGCTCACAGATCTACCTAACCTGAGGATAGCAACCACCCAAGGAATCATTCACATTGGTATGGCTCTAAGTTTGCACGACCAAGATTTCCGGACGAATATTTGAGCGTTGAATGAGGCAAGATTGTCGCACCTACATGTTCCAAGACCCCGGTGATTTACAACAAGAAACTCGCCATATTTTCTTTTAAGTAGCTGGGCTTGCCGCGCTAAACACAGGACTATTGGCATGATTCGAAATCTCGATGTCCATATCACACCTTCTGCTAAAGTATCTGCCAAAGATCATAGCATGTACTTCGGTATGTATGTCGGATATCGTTTCAGATATGCCGTACTACTACGTATTAATAGTATAATAATAAATGTTACTACTAGTATTGATCGAGCGAAAACATTTCTGCACCCGCGTTTGGTTTCTCGACGTAGGTCTCCAAGTCGCCGCTATTGACTTAAGCCTAGCATTACAACAAGTTCACTTTAACATTTAATCAACGCTTTTCTTCTTCTAAACGATTACAACGTGTAGTATTTAGAATCGTGATACTACAGTACTACGCGTTTAATACACGCTTAGTACCGGTTTTGCGATTTCTAGTCGAAGTTTCCAACAACGCGGTTCATGCAATCAAACCCGTCAACGAATCGCCCAAATCATCAAAATTACTTCAGTTGACTATGAGTACGTCATAGGAACGGTATAGTCCTTACGTCAGTCTTCAATACATGAAACTTCTTAACCCCTTAGCGAATCAAGGGGGCATTCCCCCCCCCCCCCTTTTTTTTAAAATCAAAACTCGTCATGAAATGGACCCATAGAAGGTAGCAAATGCGTCCTTCTATTGGTATTTACTCATAAATGGACACTTTGTTTTGTTTTATCCAACCAACATGCGCTTGAAAAATCACGGATCTGGTGGTAAGAATGGAGCTAAGTACGAAGCTTATAGGCGATGACTGCGCATAAACGATAACCCTCCCTAAAAAAAAAAGCACGCCTCATCTGTCTTTCCCCATAACTTGAATCGATTGCCAGGCTTCTTCGCAGTTGATAAAAGTATACAAACTTCCTTTTACGTAATCCCTCATCACATCCACCCAATCAGTTTACAAACTCCTTGATATATACCCACTTCGCCTTTTCAGTACGATCAAGCCCATGCGGACACTGTTCTTCGACAGGGAGGACAACAACTACTTACTCTTGCTTACAAGTAGGAACACCATAACAAGCGCGTGGCGTGGGCAATGGTTGTCAAGAAGGTGAAGCCCTCGCTTCGTATTACCTAGCAGCTAGAGAGTCGATTGAACGCGCTGAAAACGGACCTACTGATCCAAAATTGCAAAGTCTCGTCCCTGCATGTTCCCTTCGGCAGGTCCAGAGCCCTCTCCTCTGCATGTTCCCTTCGGCAGGTCCAGAGCCCTCTCCTCTGCCAGCTCTGCTTCGTTCACGCAGCCAATCTTCTTTAGCGCCCCCGCGTAAAACGCGGGGGCGCTAAAGAAGATTGGCTCTCGACATGTCCTCCATTCCGGACAACTTCGAGAGTGTTGCTGAACAACTATCTTTTTCAGGAAGCGGTACACGTTGTGGTTGTAAACGAACATTGTTTCTTAGCGCGGGGACGTGGCATCATCGCAACATGGAAATTTTACCCTCGCCACCATCCGATGTGCAACAGTGCATTTTGCCAATTCTGGAGTCTAACCACAACATTACATGGACATGGGAGCTGGACATCATGAGCAGTAGCAATCTATTTGTACGGGAGAAAGTAATAGAGCGTTTCAAGTTAGAAAATATCCAAGATGCTAGCCTTGCTACTATTACAGGTGAAGCTGCCATTACAATCAGTGACTGTTGCGCTGCTGGCAGCAATGCTCGCACCAGTAGAAGTCGCTGCGCAGACCGTGCTTCTAGTGGTAATGCTTGTGTTTGAGGAAGTTGTCGCGTAGCTGGCCGCGCACCGGAATGAAATGCTCGGGTCCGTGTTTGGGGCATCACTACTTGATGTGATGATGTGGTCTGGTTGTGGTGTTGGGCCGTTGACTGTATTGCTAGTCGGTTTGTGCAATGCAGCAGCACGTTTCGAGTTAGGCCAGGACGATATCCTTCGAAGGTTACTTCGCTCCGAGAACAGCTTCTTTGTAAGATAGAAACGACGGAATTTCTCTCAGCATGTCCAGGTAATTTATTGGCATGACTACGGGGCTGGCTCCGATGAATGCATGATACGATCCAAAACACACACTGCGCTTCAGGCAGTAGCCCGTTACCTCTGTAGAATAACGTTCCTCCCATCTATATTCACATATTGGCGTCCTTTGGACCTTGAGCATCAAAACACTACTAGGAGGCAACTGCGACGCATTCTTTTCTGGGGTTCTGCTCATGTCGAGTAATGTCGGGGGTCTGGCGGGGTGAATGACCAACCCAGCGTTCCTCACCTGAAGCTACTTCTCCATAGATCATGCGACCATCACTTGGGGTACCTGCCGATTTTCCATTAATCACTTCAGAAACTAGGACAAACATGAACGCCATGTGGGAGTCGCGGGAAGAGAAAGTCGAAACTACCCCTTGCCAGGTCAAGTAACGTTCGATCGAGTAATATCGATAAGGGCAAGGCCCAACGTCTTGTGCCATCGCTTGTAAGAGTGTCCATCAGCAATAGAAAAACGACTCCGAATAAGATCTAGTCTATCCACACCTTGTATTTCGGAATTGTCTGTGCCCGATAACTTGGAGCTGCGTCAGGATGTGACAATGACTCGACAAGTCGCTGCACTGCAGTAACGCCAGAGGCGTCTGCCTTTGCCACCATCGTCACTATGTTGACGTCGCATCATGAAGCTACCAGCGTGTTGTGGTTCACATAGACAGCTTGGCGGTAATAGCCGCGTCGACAGTCTTCTATGGTCAGGATAGTATGCTGGGAAAATTCTTACTAATCGTGCGCACAGCGCCACCTCCATATAGATCTTTGAGGCTAAGCTCCTGCAGCAGCTGTGCAGACGCAGCTGCACGGACGTATAGTTGTCCATGTTGACAACTCTGCATGATCCGGAAAAAAAGGCGGACAACCTCCAATACATGCTGACGCACTTTTGACACCTTGGAGCGCTTTCCCTCCAATACGTGCGCTGCTTCATGCCATACCACACCTTCTAATCGATCGTCAATGTTGCTATTGTTGCAATGAAGCTGGTATTTGACAGTTATCCATGTTGTAGAACACCACGCCAGATATAGGCGAAAGGGATACTTGCCCGATGTCTTCAAGGGGTTGTAGACGGTTAGATGGCGACCTTGTCTCGATCTGCAGGCAACAATAGCCACGTCAAGCACGATGTCGCGGCCCACGTCAATGTACCCTTCTTGAGAAGTTTCAACAGCGGGTGAAATCGAGCTGCAGCGTCCCGCGTCAAATTGGCTGGATCGACATTCATAATGAACGGGCGACGCATCAGCTTGAAGCAGTTTTGCGACATGATACTATCCAGGCTTGTAGAACTACCACCGAAAATGGTGTGGGCCCCAGTAGCTCGTGTACTCCCCTTTATCTGTTAACGCCATGTAAATAGTATACCGAGGCAAGTCATCTGCTCGTTCAACGTGAATAGTGAACTCAAGTTGGTTTGCTTGATAGCAGCGACTTTGTTTGTGTCGAAAAGAACTCAACGCCAGAAGTATAAGCAACACCAACAACGGGATGTAGCTAAATCCTCAAACAAATGCCGTATCCCCTGGGTGGATTCACGTCGCTGTGCTTCCATCCAAGTGCTCATACAAATACGATGGAGCATCCATCTCTACGATCGGCTCGGATCTCATGTTTAAGTCGGCTTCAACTTCGATGAGACTTGTTAGCAGCATCTGTTCAGAATAATAAGCCGTGTAGTTGCTGTTTTCTGCTGCGTTCAGATTATTGAGACTGTCATTGAAGTACATGTCTCCATCTGCACCGATCGTGATTTAATCGCTCCACGCCGGATTATCGGGTATTCTTTTCAAATCTGTGTTGTTCTCAATTTCTCGCTGGACCAATGCTACACTGAGGTAGTCTAATGCGTTTGAAACTGGGTAACTAGCCAACGTACTTGAGCAGCGAGACGAACTTGTCTATCGGGACTTGGCAGAATACATGAGCTACAATATTGGATGTGGCAACCGGTTTGTACACTTTGTTCTGCACCCATGTCGTGACAACGCCAGTAGCCTTTCCACGTAAAGACTTTGCAACATCAGAGGCGTCTAGACGGCTCCGTGTAGTGCCTTCATTTCCAAGTTCGCACCCATAATATCCAGCCTTGGATCTGAAATTGGCCTGACATCACCAATGGAAACTGCGCTGATACCGCGTTGAACCTAGATGCTGTAATCACTAACCCAATGCGCCCAGCGGTTTCACGACCACCACGACCACCTCGCACTCTTCTATCGGCAACTGGAGCCGCGCCGCCGAAATTATCATCGGTCAAACTCAAAGAAGTTATGCGCAAATTGGTGTAAGCTAATATAACACTGCCCTCTTCCAATACGAATACTACACCTTCCACGCGTGCAGGGTTTCCATGCGGGCGAATTTATCGGTTGCGAGTGTCTAAACCGCGACCGCTGCGCGGAAACTATCCATCTTGCTTAATATGCTTCCATGCTTCTTTGAAGACTGCCGCCTTTTCACTCCGCTGTTGCCTGTCAATTCCTCAGATCGTCTCCTCTTGGTTGAGCGAGTCTCGACCGACTCAAGTTCCGAGTCCAGCTTCGAGTCCAGCTTCGATTCCATGCCACCCAACGTAAATTTTTGTCTGAGGGAGAAACGAATCGTCCAATCACCTATATGTGTTTGAAGTCAGACAGCCATATCAACTCTTGTGTCTACGAGAATTAATATAATTGGATATGGAACTTTACCGATTTTATAGATAAACAAGAGCGACTTCTCGCACTAATTAGTGAAATCAAGTCAGATACCAAGAAGAAAGTTGGTGGGTCATAATACATACTGCCAAGTGAACTCAAGTCAGAGGTCCAGATAAGAAAGTTGATGGGTCATAGCAGATACTAAAATAGTGAAATCAAGTCAGATACCCAGAAAACAAGTTGGTGGATCATAGTTTGATTAGGTGGACTGCCAGTACAAATTAATTAAAAACGGACTTGTAGCCCGTAGCTACAACAATATGTAGCACTGAATCCTTGTGGCGGTAGACCTCATCGCTGGTGCCCCGCGCAAGCGCGTTATTTCGCGCCGTTATTTTTATCATTTCATTTTATTCCATTAGAGAATGGCGCGAAATCGCGCGCTCCCGTAGGGAACGGCGGGGATTGATGATGTGATGAGATAGACAACGGTAATTTATTTAATGGGATTTATCGTTCCGTAAAAAATATCGCAAAAATGCAATAACAACCAATCAGCGCTCTTCATGTGTAGAACCGTAGGGTGATAGAAGGAGGCAAAATGCCTCCTAGTGTATAGGGGCACCAACTTTTGACTCCAAATTGTAAATCACCATTTTGTGATCTCAGGGTGATGAGCTGAAGGCTAGTACCGTGAACGCTTAAACGGGGATTTTGCCTCTGTCTGATACCAAACAACTAGAGCTTGTAAACTATCGTATATACGACAGTGTCGCGAAGGGTTAAATATAATATACGGCAATTGACCGATGCAAAAACATAATATATTTAATACGATTATATTTTTTGCCGTAAATGACTTGTGGATTGGAAAGGAGTGGTCGGACCAAAGGCAATTAACTAGGTAAAATCGGCAAATTAAGGCGGAAATTTCAGTACACGTACAGTTCAACCCGTATACCCGGAGAACTTGCTCCGGGAGAGAACACAAATCAGGGAGAAAGTGAAATGTACAAATGGTAGTGGAGCAGCGATGAACTGTGGCGGGATTATAAACGAAAACGTGGACAAAAGTAGTGCATTTCATAGCGGAATATGCCCTATTATTGCACTACAGCCGTTTTCGGCAGATTTTGCAGCTTGGTCAAAACCTCCTCAACATGCAATTCACAAAGGGCATCGTTTCCTAGCTCTGAGCTAAGGAACATGACAGGAATTCAAAGCCAAAGAAAATGCAAAAGGTGTGTTGTTTCGGTTTATTACCACAGGAGGTGTCTGTTAATACCTGAAAACAACGAATTTGATCAATGTACAACCGAATACACGCCAGGCAGGATTAGTTACTTGAAATTGTGCTTTCTAGAAAATGCCAAAGTTTTAGCAAACGATTTACCAAAACGTAGGTTTTAGATTTCCCAAAGTGCCAGGAGGTGCGCAATTGAAATCGCCACTAAGTCAGCAGTCCGAGGAGGGAATCAAGACGGGCTTCCTCAGCCGCTCGTGTAGATTTGTGGACGCGGGCATCACGGAGCACAAACGAAGCACACGCGACGCAGTCATAAACGTCGGTATTTGACGTAGCCATCTGTGCCAAGGACGGCAATGCGCACACCGATGGAAGCAAAGCTAAATCCCAGCATCCTACGAGCTCAGCGCAGGTGGAACACGACGAACGTTCCGAAGAGTCGCGCCAGGTCGATTAGAGACACTCGCCAACCAAGCGCTTACGGTTATTAATAGCATGACATGGTGCCCATGGCCATGAGGTTGAGCCAGGAAGGGCACAGGCCGAGAGGTTCCGGCAAACGCCAGTAGCAGACAGAGTATCCCAGACATGGGTAATGCCATACATGGATGCAAAGCAGAAGACTAGATCAAGACACATTCGAGTTACCCGAAACCAAGATACAAACGAGGGAACATGCAGATGATGCTTGTGTACACATGTAGGAGGACGCGGGGAAGAGGTCAGACCTGCTCCTGAACCGTACGTCAACGGAATAAAGAACGCATTAGCAACACCAAAACCTATTGCAAGCGAAGACGATGAACACGTGCCGGAGACTCCGTAGACTACTTTGCTCCAGGCTTCCTGGACGACAGAAGAATGAGAGCGTCCAGCGATCGGTTTTCCTGTCGTTGCAGCAGGGACGCATGCCCATGCTCGAGTACATCCAGCGCGCGCGTCATCTCGTGTCGTGCATCACGCCGCACCCGATGGATATGGCGACGCAGGTCTATGTCTTAATCTGTGGAATGAATGCTGGCTACCAGTGTTTCTACTTGACGAGGAAAGCCCCGCGTACTGTGGGAGAGCCCATCGCTGTTGCACTTCGCGACGACTACAGCCTGGCGGCGTCGCAAATGTTCAACGTCTCCCGACCACTGCCTCCCAAACCGGAGTCGGAACCGATGGAAGTGGATGCAGTCCGGCACTATGGTAGACGTCGGGCATCGATGTCACCGATGAAATAGCTGCGCTTCCCATCGACGTGGGACCCTCGCCCTATGCGGTGCTTCCGTTGCTGGAAATCTGGACATCACGCAGCAGTGTGGCGCACACCAGCGCTTGTGTTGGCGGTTGTCACGATCGCGAGCGACGAGACCGTTGCTACACAAGCAAGAAACGGCGACGACCGGAATGGCACCCCGCACTTACTGGGTGTAGAAGGAGAGACAGCTCTTTGGTGGCAGAGCCTCATCCTTGCCCTTCTGTGCTTCACGCACAACTGTTTGCCACCACCTCCGGCAGTGACACGAGCCTAATCTTGTTCAGTATCCACGATGACGGCGCAACGCGCTCGATTCGGGCGCTGCTAGATTCGGGCGCGATGAACAACTTTGTTCGCGTCGAGCATTTGTCGGTGTTCACAGCGGACATGCGTGTACGTGAAAGGCCGAGTCCCATGTTCGTTAAGTACACCGACGGCAAGTCACGGCGGCTACCACGGCGCTCGGCCACCCTTTCGCATGGGTTCGATGGCTTTCTCGGGTCGGATGCTTTCCTGGTGATTGAGCTGAGCGGTTCTTATCATTGCGTATTTGGTATCCATGGATCGCTCGTCATTAGATTCATATCGACTGGTTTATTCGGACCGTCCGCCCTCGTGACATCGATGTGAATGAGGTTTTGGCGTTCCTAAGCGGAACGCTCAATCACTGACCACATGTTGCAATCATGGCCCCCGACTCAATGATCACTACTGCGCCTAAAGTGAACGATGGCACTTCGTGGGCGGCATGTGAGCACGCCAGCAGTACCGGTCTTGAGCAGGAGTCTCAGAACGTGTCCGACACTGCCGAACATGGGTTCTCGAGTCCCGACGTGTAGCGGTTCTCGGAGAGTGACACCAACGTGGTCGAGCAGGGGTTCCCATGTTCAAATGAGCAGCGGCTCTCAAATGAAGACGTACAAAACGTTGTGGTTGCGCGTGGGCTCCCACGAGCGGTCTAGGATGGGTTCCCGCAAGCGGTCGAGCGCGAGCTCCGTGATGAAGTGGATGCGGTAGAGTCGTGTGACCCACGACCAGGCTCTGATTTCATGTCCCCGCGCCCAAGTCATGCAGACATGATCGAGTGTGGACCCTCATCGTCTGCCGTGGATGGCACTCCATAGCCAATCCGTCATCGCGTTCGTATCAAACCTCGACAATCTCATGCAATTTCGGTAAACGCAGTAGTGACGAAGTCTGAGGTCATTTCAGTTCTGTTGGGGAATACCGACGAGACCTCACCACGAGTATGCGACTTCGAGGTCGCACGACATCCATGCAACACCGCAAAGATCACGAAGCTGCCTGGCCTCGTGGAAACAATACCCCCGCGACCTAAGGGACTGAGAGATCGAACAAGTTTTACATGATCGTACTAGTAGACGCATGGTCCGTCAGTGTCGTCGAGGTCAGTGCCGAGGATTCAGCGTCCGACGCTCGAACGCGCCCAAACGTAACCGAGCTCAAGAACGCCCGTGAAGCGCAATATACTGCTCAGTCGTTGCCGGCATTCGAAGCGTCCGGTAAAACTTTCGATCCCCTCATCTGCGAGTTCGTTTCGTCTTTCCGGACAAGGTTCGAGCCGTCCTTCCTTCTGACCGTCAAGTTCGGCAGGAGATTGAGCTCATTCCCGACGCGAAGTACTATGTGGAGCGGCAGCGACCGCATCCCTGAGATCATGTCGAAGCAAATCCACGCCTTCCTCGAGAGTTGTCGACAAGCAGGCCATCCTATCCCCGCGCTCCAGGCCGACTTCCTTCGTGAAGAAGGCCACTGGCGAATGGCGGATCGTCAACGCTTTAAACAAGCTCAACGACGCCACCATTCCGGCGCAGACGCCGTTCCCGCGGAAGAACACAGTCCTTGACACCACGTCCGGCAGTACCAAATACAGCACCATTGACTTGATGGATGGTTTCTATCAAATCTTGATGCGAGAAAGTGACGTGCCGTTGACTGCAGTCAGCACTACCAGAGGCATGCTACGGGAATGGCTCGTGATGCCACAGGGGCTCGAGAACGTCCCGGAAACCGTTAACCCCATGGTTGCGGTCATTTGAAGACTTCGCGCTTAGCTACTTCGACGCCATCTTCATCCACAGTCGCGCCGATGGTGGCATGACTGACGTCGAGGTGCATCTCAAACACCGCCGCCAAGTGTTTGAAGTCATGAGAGAACAAGCTGTACATCAACATGAACGAGTGCATTTTCTACGCTCCCGAGATCCCGGTGCTCGGGAGCTGCGTCAACAAGGAAGGCGTCTGTGCTGACCCAGTGCGAGTTGAGGCCATTTGTGCCTAGCCAACGCCCCATGATCAGAAACTGCTTCAGTTGTGGCTCGGTCTCGTGCCCTACCTCTACCACTACTCGAATTACTCGACTGTCCGTCCGTTGTCTCAACTCCTCAAGGTAGACGCCGCGTGATCGTTGCGTCCACAGCAATAGGCTGCTTTCGACGCGGTTAAGACAAGCTTGTCCACCGCGCCCGCCCTGATGCTACCTGACCACTCGAAGCTATTACACGAGGTGTCGATACAAGCAAGTGGTGACCTACCATTCACGTCAGCTGATGTCGACAGAGCGGAACTACCCCGTCCACGACAAGGACCGTCTGACTATGCGCTACGCACTGATCAAAATCCGCGTCTACCTCCGGGGTGAGAAACCCTTCAACATCTACACTGATCATACATCGCTGTAGACGGCGTCGAAGAATCCTCATTTGTTCCAGTGCATGGCGCGCTGTTTCTCGCTGTTCTCCGAGTACACCTTCGTTGTGTACTACAAGCTGGGCAAGAC
Source organism: Phytophthora podocarpi (assembly GCA_001314375.1). Classification (NCBI taxonomy): domain Eukaryota; phylum Oomycota; class Peronosporomycetes; order Peronosporales; family Peronosporaceae; genus Phytophthora; species Phytophthora podocarpi. The sequence goes on along the minus strand of LGSN01000678.1, from coordinate 8,685 downwards.
CAATATCCTCGCCGACGCGCTCACATGTCATACAGACTACGTGCAGTCGGGTCGTCACAGTTGGCGACGTAGATGATGACGAGTGGGCTGTGTGGCACAGCGACCAGCCCGCTTCGCGACTTTATTACAGCCGCGTATGAGTCTGATATGGTATGTCCAAGATGAAGAAGTACCTGCGCGAACAGTTCGATACGGCTAGCCACCAACTTACTCGACAAAGCCGTGCCCGAATAGACCGGTACGTCCTGGGCGAGAATCTGCTGACCTACCGCGTCGACCGTGCGGACCTTTCACGTATCGGCGTCCTACTTGAAGCCGACCTCCGCGCTCGTTTGATTCACGGATTTGACGACACCCCAAGCAGTGGACACCCCAATCGTGAGAAGACCTTTGCGTCACTCTCTCGCGACTTCTACTGCCCGTTTATGTACACGTGGGTGCAGAAGTAGGTGTGCTCCTGTGAAACGTACCAGCGTGTCAACCCGACTCTGTCGAAGCAGGCTTCGCATCGCCCACTTCGTCTCGCGACGGACGCGTGGAGCTTGGTGAACATCGACTCTTTATTTGGCCTCCCTCGCGATGCTCAAGGTCGCACCGGTACCCTCGCCTTCGTTGATAGGTTCAGCAAGATTGTACATCTTGCTCCGGTTGCTGCACAACCACCGCGGACCAGACCGCGGTGACCTTAGTTGACATCGTGTATCGACACCACGGTCTGTTCACCTCGATTGTGTCCGAGCGAGATCCCCGGTTTACTACCGTCTTTTGGACGGACCTCTTCAAGTTACTCGGCACGCGGTTGCTCATGTCCATCACGGCCCATCCAGATACGGACGGCCAGACCGAACGTGTGATCAGAGTGGTCGAGGATGTGCTGCGAAGCTTCGCTACGTCGTACAATTCGTGGAGCACGTTCTTGCCCATGGTCAAGTTCGTACCTGATAACGCCGTACATTCGTCGAAAGGACCACACCATTCTACGTTAACTCCGGCCGACACCCTCGGGTTCCAGCCCTCCTTGGTGTGGAGCGCTCGTTTTCGACGAGTGAGATTAATGACGAGGACACGGACTCCTCAGAGTCGCGTGATGCATCGACTTCTTCTAATGATCTAGTTGCTAGCGATGCCGAGTCCGCTAGTGTACACTGTCGTGAAAGCGCTCACGACATTGTCTCCACCCTGCTGAATGGCATTACGACACGACATGATAGCAAGTCCGTGGTGCAGGGAGTACGCACGCGCGCCGCCACGAGGGCAGCACCAGCAACGCTGCCGAGACTTCTGCACGAGGTTTACCCACGTGCGACACGACAAGGGCGACACCGACGGCCATTACAGCTTGGACTTCTCAGACGCTGATTAATCTGCGTCGACGTCATCGTGCTGTCGAGTTGCAAGATGTGCCGGACGCGACTGGACCAGCCGCACCATCCCCAGCGAACGTCGATCTCACACTGGAACCGCAGCCACGTGACGCTGAGGTCGTTAATGAGTTCGTTCAGCAGCGCAAGACCGTGGCGCGCTATGTCCGCGATGCGATCGCGGCAGCTGTTGACCGTCAGAAGGAGCATGCTGATCGTCGAGGTCGCAAGAACTTGGGGAAGTTTGCCGTGGGCGATCTTGTTCTTTTATCCACGGCCGGTATTCAACTTGCTTTGGTGACTAAAGCAATTCGCGCCTCAAATTATTAGGCCGTTTAAAGTGACAAAGGTATAAGGGGAAGCATATACGCTACGGCTCCCTACAGCTATTTGCTTACATGCTACCTTCTACGTCGGTTGCTTACGCCGGTACTGTCCTGTAGTTATAGCAAGGGACGCTGGTAACCCCACGCGTCAGCGTTCCAGCTAATCTCCCGCGGCGACGCTTGGCAAAGTGTCCCATGCTGACGGAACCTGTGTCGAAGTTCCACGTTCTCGCGTTCTAGTTAATCCAGGGGGCGAGCTAAATGATCAAGACGCTGCGCGTTCGCAGCGTTCTGCCGGCGAGCACGCTCCTCCATTCCGGCGCGACGGGCCTTCACCACTTCTGGATAGTGCTCGTCACGTTCGTCATATCATGGAGGCGATATGTTTTTTTTCGGTACGACGATACCTGTGGTGATCCACGGCCTGCGCGTACGAGTCGCGGCGTTCGTCGCCGCGACGGTGATATTCCTCCGCACCGCTAGTCTGATGGCTGAGCCAAATAGAGGACAGTTGGCGCCGCGCGCGGTGCTTCATCCAGACGTTCCGGACTGCGTGGCGGCATATGAGGCAACCCTTCTAACGGGCGCGTTAGCGAGCCGCGCCTAACCTCATGAAGCGCCCCGCGGTATCTCAGGTCATAGTTCTCATATCCTGATCTTGATCCTTGATCCTCGATCCTCAAACTTGATACTTTATACTCGATACTCGAACTTTGAGCCTTGAACCCGGACCTTCGATCGTTATTCAGCATCACAGTAGTCTAGAAAAAAATCTAGCTAAGCCATCAACTGAATTGCTTTACGTCTCCACATCATTTTGCAATCTTCCCCACCACATGATTTGCACGGAAACGCTTCTGTGTCTGACTCGAACTTCTCCCTGACGTTACACGTCTTTTCACTGTGCCGTGCCCTACTACAACATGGACAACGTCTTGGCCCAGTTCGAATGGCCGACAGGTTTATGCTCTTGTGGACCGCACCACTTTACCGTAGGGATTGCTTGTCCTCGACACAGGAGCCAGCCTCTGCAACACACACATCCTTCGTTCTTGACCGCCACCATTAAACGCTCTCCCAACTCTAGCCGGCGATTGTTGAACTGTGCCTTGCACAGTTCGTCTGAGAGCAGCAGCCGCAACCCAAGTAGGGTTCAAGGGCCTGATTCCACCTGGAACAGCACAGTCGTAGTCGTCTTCTTGCATTGCGACAGTCGTGGAACATTAAAAAAAAGAGTTTTTAGTTCCCTTGTGGAGCGGTCCGGGCCGCATTATATATCACAGTGCGGGGAGTGCTCAGCGCGTACCTTGTACCTACTGTTCTTCATAGGCGAGTGGATTTCTGAGTAGGTGATATTAATAGCCCAAATTATCCCCCCCTCCCCTATCACGTTCGATGAACATTCATAAACGCCTTTTCCTCTTCTGCGGCTCACTGCACTTTTATCAGCTCGGTATGCAACGTTCAATGACCAATCGACATCTAAGCCCTCGTCGACGGCCTTGGCCATCAGTGGCTTCTCCCATCTGCGCGAGACGATACACCCGTGTCCTCCATGACTCCGACGTCGCAGAGCGACATGCTCTCTCTCGTTTGTTTCTAGTCGCCCAACCGCGAACTTGACTCCTCTAGCTTGCTATTTCTCTTGTCCTCCACCTCCTTCATGTTCTATACACTCAACTTTCCCGCCTTCGTTTGCGCCACCGAATTGGTCATCTCCAAGTACAGGCATTTTTGCCAACTACTCTCCAATGCGGTTCATCTAATTCACTTACACTCGGCCCTTCACCGAATATCACGAGCTATAACCGAGCACCTTCGCCACCAAGTCCGTGCGGTGCCCACATCCCCTAAAGAACGAACAAACTTTTTCAAAATGCTGCGGTTTCAACGCACACTAGTACGAATGTCTACGCGCTTGAACGTCCACCCACATCCAGACACTGCACCACTTAATCCCCAACTCGAGCTTCTGCACAGCGAAGTTTGTAGTCTGCTTCACCACCACGTGACAGTTGCTGCTGGGCTGTGGAAGGTGGAGCAGGGGAGAAAGAAACAATTCTTAATGTCTAAGTCCAAAAATAAAGAGATTTAACTTGTCGGTGCTCGGGTAAATTCACACCTGACTTCTCCATATCAATATAGTGATCGCCTCGCTTCACCGTCATTCGTTCATCAATAAAACGGCCCATCCTCGTGTGTATCTGTCCACCAGCCTTCAAGCCACATATTGGGCACACTTCACATTCTGTCACTTTACAAGAGCACTTGGAATCAGATCGTCTATCCACGTCATATGCCCCTTAACCTGATGTTGCCTTAGTACTGCCAGATCGCGACTAGTCACGCATTGTAGGCGCCATTGTCTTCCAATCCGGCCCCGACCTACTCATGAGTCATACGCCTAACCGGAAATTTGATTCGAGTCGACCCGCATCGGTTATCAAACCTGCGAATGGGCATGCGAATCATCTTCCCATGCCTATATTTAAGTACAGTTAAATCTGTACTAAATAATGATTGAGGAATATGATATTTTGCTGCACATTATATAATATCGATCCACTGACTTGGAAATTAGTGAACTGTATGAGTAAACATGATAACTGTCAAACCGCATACTCGATAAAGTTTGGATCCACAACTATAGTCAAATTTAATGTTCGACTCCAGCAGAAAGTAATAACATGTAGTGGTCGTTCTCAGCTTCAGTAAGTCTCCTTTTTGACTACTACTTCCTCTCTCACACAAATCTGGAGCATGCAAAGATCCTTGTGGAGTTATATTCGATATCTAGATAGTCGCATAGAAAGAATAGCACACCACGAAGCAACATCGACCGGCTTTGGGCCCACAGAAGACCCGAGTACAAATGCGAGATGCTGATAAACTTGTTAGTATAGTTATACAAAATACAGCTTATTTTCTTAAGTCACAGGTCGACAGACCTGTTCGTGGTCGTCGAATCAATGTCACTTTCTAAAACCGTGTACTTTAGCTGAATTCTTTCCAAAATCGGGTGTTAGTTGTCTGCAATCGTATACTACAACTTAGACACGTTCAACAAAGCACAATTTCGAAAAGGCCGCATTTCAAGTACAGACACCAGCGAACGTTTCCCTACTAAAAGGTAATATCCTGGCAAATCAATTGTGTTATGGCCAAATATTGTATAGACTTTATTCATGTACTACCCTCTCAGATCTAAGACGTTTAAAGGGGAAAACATTCGCGTGGTGTCTGTAAATGTCCTAAATCGAGTATTAAAATTATCTGGATATCATGTACTAAAACGTACGTTTAATTTCGCTAATCACCGGCTAGCACTCAAAGCACTCTGTGCATCAACCCCACTTACCGGATATTCCTGCTCTCCATACACGGCGGCTCCAACCGCCTTCCCTGTCTACCTTTGTACGTTGGCTCTTGGAGTTGGTCATGGGTTGGCTGTCGTGGTTTGCATCCGTGCAGGGTTGTCACTGGCAAATCCACTCGAACCTCCCGGGTTCGGTCGGTTATGTCGTAAGCGCGCAGGGTAGCTCTCGGCCTTCTAAAGAAGTATCACCAGCTCTTCGGGTCGGATCCAGTCTCCGGCTCCAAAATATCGACAACGCCGGCTTCGAACCTGCCGTCTTTGCTGGTTTCAGTGTCTTGCAAGCATCATATCGACTGCCCGTCCTCTCATAATCACCTTATTTGTAACGGGCTTTGATCGTTTCCTTGCACCCAGTCGCGCCTGGGAACTTGATGGTAAATTAGACTCCGGTTATCTGTTGGAACGCTTTCGACACTGATAGCGTCTCAATCAACGAATCTACAATGGGCACTGATCGGTCACCGTTATGGGAACGGTGACATGGGGCAGGCATCATTGGGCTGTCACACCACCCCCTACGCAAGATGGGATGCATATATCTAGAAAGAAATCTACAGAACTATCGCAGATTGGACTTGGCATCAGTTGGCGTTTCGGGCCGGGGAGGAGAAGCAGGAGGTAGACAATAGATTCACGGAGCAGCATGGACGCGAGGAGGACGCCCACGCCGGACCCGCATAGACGCAGTAGCTACGAGGGAACCTTCGGGCGGTGGCCGCTGTACCACTGCAGCGGCGTCGTGAATCCCTTGATCGAAGCGGATATGTGCAGCCCGTTCAACGGTTGGCGAGGCATACGCAGCAAGCCCGTAACGATGACGCGCACCATGATCAGTAGGTCGCTTGATCGAGGTCTGCATTCGTGGAGAGCTGGAACGCGGAGTCCAGCGCTGAGTTTCGTCGCATGATCGAGAGGCGCTAGGCGACACACGAGCGCTTGTCAGTGGGAGCGTTGTCGACGACAATCTGCGATATGGCCTGGAACGCAGACCGTGGCTGGAGTTACGTTCACTACTTGAAAGAATGGGCAAGCCGTCGCGGAAACGGAATCCCGCGACACAGCGCAGTACATTGGGACCGCTTCAGCGTTTCGATACCGATCTCTGAGGCCGTGCGACGTGTGATTGGTCAGTCAAGCATGACGTACAAGGGAGCATAGTCCGAAGCCATAGTCACTAGTCATAGAGGGCGTGTACGGTGGAATGGTAAGATTCAGGATGAGATGTGATGAGATGATTCTGTTTGGGATAGGCTAAGCATAGATCATAGTTGAATTTTGACCGGTAAAGCACAAGTCGCCGGTCGAGTGGAATTGGCTTTGAAGAAAGCAAGTAAAAAAGAAGATTATTGGACCCATACAATAACTGAGTTGAATTCGCCTTTGGAAGCACAAGTGGTGGCGGTAGCGAGAACTGCATAGGACCATGCAACTTCCAAGCCTAATCCGCTCCAAGACACACATGCCAGTCGCCGAAATTATCTACTTGGTAGGATGTCTCGACGTCACCCCCCCCCCCCCCCCCGCGCCGCTGTTTTTTCGTCTGGTCACATTGTGCGTCTGAGAGCAGATTTCGGACGGCAGTCCGACATAATCCCGGTAGCTAATTTGTAGTGTTAGGAAACACAAGCAGGTAGTACGCAGTACGGAAAAATACGAGAACCTAAATATACTCGCACAGGAAGCAAGGGAAGAATCTGAATGGAGCAGCGCGTCCTCGATTAAGGTTATCGCTAGAGTAACAGCGGTTTAGCTTGATGAAAGAATTGACGTTGGTAAAACGATGTTCCTGGAATGAGACGTGATGCCTGAAGGAGCGGTTGGGCTAATGGAAGATTCATGTATCAGTGAAGAAGACTGTGCTTGCACGGTCATAAAGTAGCTGAAGCTGAAGCGGCCAGAACGGTTGATGCCCTTGATGATGATGAAAAGGAGCACGTTCAGGAAAAGGTGACGGAGCTTCGCCACACTCGATCGTTTTCACGGATACAGAACTGGACCCATGGAAGTCGGTGAGCCACGGCAAAAATCGGGTGTGCTGGTTGGAGAAGACGTCGCCGTTGACAAGGACGACAAGGTTGCAAGTGGCTGGAGAATCGCCTATAGCCCCTCAACGAATTGAAGCTCCAAGCAGTGTACACAAATCGAATCATCCGTGAACGCCAAGCCGCTCTATTCGGACATTCCCGTTGATGTATTGAAAGGGCGACGGAAGCGTTGCCTAGAGGGATTTATACGCCGTCTTATATTGGCAGAAATGATACTGTGAGACGCCAAAGACCTCTGCTGAAGCGAAGAGGGCGAACCGATCCTTTCGTAAACCGGTTGGTAGTACGTACGTCCAGTTTGCGGGCTCGACGGAGGTCGCCGTTGAAGATGTTGGTATGTATTCGGCCGACGCCGAGCGAAGTGACCAAGCCTGCAGGACGCTAGTGACACTAAAGGCAGCATTACCAACAAAGAGGACGGTTTAGTCATTGAAGAAGTCGTTTGCGAGAATGTCAAGTTTCCTCATGAGGACGGCGCAGGGACTGTTGCACTGGAGAGTAAGGTCGCTTTCGGACCTGCACTCGCGGGACGGAAGCCGATTCGACCTGAGAAAAGGTAGGTTATTGCTCGCCTACTCGATTGTAGGATGGTAAAATAGGCTGACAAAGAGGATAGTTCAAGTGTTCCCACGCCAGATAGGGACGTAGCTGTGGTTATCCATCTTTACTTGATAAAGTAGCAAAATCGGTTTGTATGGGATCTTCCACCCAATCGTTTAGGTACTAGATCTACGCGGTGATCACTGGATCGCTCCAATTGATTGGGTAGTTCGGTACCGGCTTCCTCGACTTGTAGAGGAGCTTCATTTAAGAGCGACCTACCACATTGCAGGATTCTGATCTCCTTTTCATTTCCACTTATAAGTTCCGAAGCAAACATATCGATACATTATTACCGGTGGTATACCAATACAGAAAGAGACCACCAACCGATCGCCATCCATTTTGCAATTGGTTACGCCTTTAGCCCCGCTCTGGTTCCCAGCACGGGGGACCTCCGCTGCACGCAAGACGCTACAAATGCACTCGAGGAGTCGATTGATGCGTAGAGAGTCATTAGAGCGCTCTTTCCTCACCTAAGCAATGATGCCTACGAATCTTGGTGGGAACTCATCATGAGATGGCAGTACGAAAAGAACAAGCTCGAAGCTCATGCTCAGTCAAGACAGGTAGGTAGTAAATAGTAAGAAGAAGGCTTGGCAGTAAGAACTAGGTACAAAGTTGCATTGGCCATCATAGGTTGGGCTAGTTGAGTGGGCTAATGACCTTCGTAAAGTCGGTGTTCCTATTTACTCTAATAAGATGCCGATGCTAGAAGCTAAGAATCTTTGTCGCCGAGCATCCAGAGGCTCAAAGCATCGTGGAGGTGGGAGCGCACGTTCAAGGCGCGCCATAGGCTTCGCACTACTTGCTGACATTGACGATATTGCTGCTGCCTTCGCTGTGAAGGTGCAAGCAGAGCTTCGACTAAAAAACAGTCTAAAACGCGGACCAAACAAGTGAATATTTCGGACTTAATCATAATTTAATCTTCATATTTGTATGGGATCTATTTTTAAAATTTGTAACTACCTCTT
>LGSN01000677.1:0-22174 GCA_001314375.1 Phytophthora podocarpi | reverse complement strand
GAGGTGGCATGGGCGGATACGGATGGGGAAGTCCCTGGGGAGGCTGGGGAGGCTGCGGCGGGTGCGGCGGCCTCGGTGGCTGGGGTGGTGGCTGGGGTGGCCTTGGTGGCTGGGGTGGCGGCGGCGGCTGGGGATGGTAGACAGCCACCGTCGACGTCACGCCAAGGTACTGGATGGGCGGATGAACTGCCGGATGGAACGACGAACAGATACTCAAGTGAAGCGGGCTACCTATCTGCTCGGTATGCTCGTTATCGTTGTCTACACTGTGTCGTGTACGCATTGTCCAGACGTCATTTGGCCCCACCCAGCTTCTCATCGACCTCATATCAGCTTTAGTGGCGTAGCTAGCTCTTCGGATGCAGTGAATCAACTGCTGCAGCCACTAACCATTTACCCCAGCAAAACGTTCCCCTCTCTTGGTCATTGCCGACACCTGCTGCACTCACTACTGATCCCGCGTTTGTTTTGCTTTCTGTCTGGGAGTTTCGCCGTGTCCTTTTCCACGCTTAGCATGTCTGCAATGCTACCACACATTCATGACCGGCTTGCATTCCGGTCATTGGTCACAGTCGATGGCCAGGATTGACGAACACGTATTGGCTGATCTAGTCGCGCAGTATTTGTGCAGCCGTCACTTTATTCCTCTTCTCGTAGACTACCTCCCTCGTCTTCCTGTTGCGCTTTGCTGCGCTCTTTATTGTAGCTTGCTGCAGGGTTCTCTTAACGTCGGCTTCACCACACTGCTCGACGTCTTTGCATGAGTGAGCTCTGTTGTGTGGAACACACAAAATTCATTCTTCATCGTGAGCGACAATGGAGACGGCCGCGGAGATGGTAACTTACATGTCGGTCTTCCCTGCATCGACTTAACGCATAACGCTAACTAGTTATCCACCTGTGCTGCTTCAATATTGACTGCAGAGTCCGATTCTGCAGGAGAAGCTCAACGACGTACTGAGCAGGTGCGGCGAGACCTAATTGGCGCCAACTTATTGTTGTAGCTGACTATTTCGTGGATTTCTGCTGCAGATACGACGCGTTAGAGGCCATCCTCGTGTGCACGTCCGAGGGTGTCCCCCTTCTCAAAGGTGTGCAGCGAGAAATCTGCAGCTTTTCGCGCTGTTTCTGACGTTCTTCTTATTGTTACAGTGTCTGCGGAGGAGAAGTCGGAGCTGTCGTACGAGTACACGGAGACGGTGCTGCCCACGGTCTTTGCCGGAGCGGCGGAGCAGGTGAGATAGATAGAGAGGGGCTGAAGATGCTGAGAGAGTAGCTGGGGCTAACTGACTGACTGACGGTGCTTGGATTCAGGTCGGGAAGCTCAAGTTTGGGGCTGTGCAGAGCGTGACGGCGTTCTTCGACGACGTGGTGCTGGTCCACATCAACCACGCGCCGTTGGTGATCACGCTCGTGGCGCCCAACTCGCCGCATATCGGCGCACTGCACGCTCTGGCGAGTGAACTGCGTCCTGCGCTCACGCCGCTCAAGAGATGCGTGGAAAGCGCGGACGTGCATTAAATTGGGATTCAAGCGCAGCACCGGTTGAAGATTAAAGTCTATACAGCTGCGTTAATATGGAGCAGATAGGACGCATCTATCTCGTAAGCTTTGTTTTGTTTTGCGCATGTCCACGCTTCAATTTTACATTTCGTCGACGTCCGCAGAGCTGGGGGTCGCTTTATTCGGGCTTGATTCCAGTCGAAGGTGAGTCGATGTTGTGAGGGACCAGCATCGCCTGCGGCTTGTCTGCGTAGCTAGCAACAGTGATCGCAGCAGGCGCAATCATTTCATCCTCCAGATCGACGGCGTACGGTTCTGCGCTATCAGCATTTCTCATCGCTTGAAGGAGCGGCTCACTGCCGTTGCTAGGACTCTGGCTGAGTGTACTGCTGGTTTCAGTGCCGCTGGTCTCAGCAGAGAACGAATTGGGCCGGCTTAGCGTCCTCATCCTGGGCTTGGCGTCTTCCAGCGCGTCGTCCTCATCCTCTTCCATGAGTGGCATCTTCTCGACGATCCCCTCTAGCTCCAAATTGTCAGCTGAGAGCTTCTTGGTGCCGAGGATGTCTAGCTTAATGCACTGCCACTCCACGCGCACAAAGTTCCAAACGATACGCCGAACGACCTCTGCGACCTGCGAAATCAATTTGAAGTGGACACCGCGGTGCATCCAATCCCACCACTTGGTCACCCACATGATGCGTAGTGCAAAGTCCACCACGATAACCAAGTAGTAGATCTTTCGAGGCCGGTACGTTAATTGGTGGCGCAATAATGCAACCCTTCGAGGCAGCTTCGGTTGGCCAAGACCCCAATCCATGACGACGTCCCACAGGAACGAGTACAGCGAGTTGAACACTGCACACAGCAGGAAAAAGCTGCTCTGCTCCGGTCGTGCCAGACCCATCAGCATCGGATACGCTCCGACCGAGATCACCAGCAAGCTCGAGCAGTACTTCATGGTGTTCAGCAGATGAAGAAACCGGTCGTTCACACTCGGAGTCCGCTGAAAAGAGATCAAACACTGCGTCGCGCGGATACTAAAGAAGAAGAAGAAAAACAGTATAAAAAACTCCTGTAAGAGTCCTCTTCAACCTCCACTCCCTAGCATTCCCCCTCACTTACATGTACGGCGTGCTGGCCGCGAAGTACGGCAAGGGCGACTCTTTCAACTTGGAGATGTACGACTCCCTCAAGTCTTCGGGTTCGCTGTTGAACGACATGAGGAGCAGCATGAGCGCCACCGACAGGTCCTGGATGAACTTGGACAGTGACGTCATGCCATCCGCAATGAACACCTCGATGAAAGGCGTGGCGTGAGTCGGTAGCTGCAGTGAGAAGTTCTGGAACGGCCACAAGCAGCGCACCAGCTTCCTCAGCACGAACCGGCGGAACTTGAAGTGCAGCACGTCCAGCGGACACAGCAGCAGCGCGGCCGCCACGAGCACGTAGCCGAGCAGCAGCAGCTCCATGCGCGTCTCGTCCACGCCGAAGGCGTCGCCGCGTCTGGCCGCCTCCCCGTTGAACAGCAGGAACTGCAGCAGGAACATGGCGACGGCCGTCTGGAACACGCCGCGCGCAGTCGGCACCTCGTCTGGCCGCATGTCCAGGACCCGGTCGAAGGCCAGACTGTTCCTCTTGAACACGTGCAGGTTGGCCGCCAGCCCCAGCAGGAACGTGTTCACGGCCAGCGGCCCGCACACGAAGAACCACGTGCTGACACGGTACGGCGCCGGCAGCTCCTCCTCCATCGTCGCGAAACTGAGACTGACAATGCTAGGGAGCTGCAGTTACAATCTTGGGGTTCTGAAAGACAGGCGATTGGATGATAAAAATAGACGAGGCGTTTCGATTGGATGGAAAACATGCCGTTAAGAGATTAGGGCTGAGGTGAGGACGACGCCACGTACGTGGAGCTTGTTGCCTGTAGTTTGTTGCCTTTTGTAGACGAAGACTGGAGTTGCTCTGTAGCTCTAAGGTGGGAATTGGTTGGTTGGTTCGTTACTTGCGCACGTGCACGGCGTCGGCCTTGTTGATCAGCTCGATCATGCTCGAGTGGATGTCGCCCTTGTTGTTGGACGCCACGATGTTGCGCGTGCTGAGCGAGAAGGGCGTGCCGTCGCTGTTGCTTACGTGTCCGCCAGCCTCCGCCACCAGCAGTGCGCCGGCCGCGACGTCCCATGAGTTCAGGTCCAGCTCATAGAAGGCCTGCCGCAATGAGCACAGCAAGTTAGAATAGATAGAGACCACCTCCTAGACAGTCAACTGTCAACGTACCGATTGGCGTCCGGCCGCCGTCCACGCGAGTTCAATCGCCGCCGCGCCTTGCAGACGCAGTCCTCTGCATCTGGCCGAGAACTCGCGGGCGCAGTCCAGCATAGGCAGCCTCACGCTGTCTTTCGTGCCGATGCCGAAGCCCACCAACGCTTCGGAGAACGAAGCTTCGTGACTCACGTGCGTCGACTGGCCATTCAGGAACGCGCCCTTGCCCTTCTGCGCCGTGAAGAGCTCGTCCCGGTACGGGTCGTAGATGACGCCCACCACCACGTCGCCCAAGTGCGCGCAGGCCACCGACACGACGCTGGCCGGGCGGTGGTGCACGAAGTTGGTGGTGCCGTCGATGGGGTCCACGATCCAGAGCCACTCCTTGCTCACCAGGTCCTGCAGCGCGCGGGCCGAGGCCTCGCTGCCGGGCGCCACATTCTCCTCGCCCAGGAACTCGTGGCTCGGGAACGACTGCTTGATGGCGGCGAACACGAGGTCCTGGCACTGCTTGTCCACGACCGTGACCAGGTCGTCCTTGGACGACTTGGTCTTCTCCACGCGCGACGTGCTCAGACGTGACTGCATGTGGGCGCCGGCGGCGCGCGCGGCCGCGATGGCGACATCCAGCATCGCGTTCATGTCCGTGGGGGTGGGGGCGGCCATGCTATTACTGTAGTGCTTACACCGTGGGAATCGGACAGTCGGCGTCTTTGTGTATGAAGCAACGGCGGTTGCTCGCTCGGTCACAGATCTTAAATGCGTTATCTATGGCTCTGCAAACGTCGTCCGATTGTGAGGACGACCGATGCTTGAAGTCTTATGGTAATATCTTGTTGGATACAAGTGCTTGCGATGAATTATTCTATTGTAGTGCGTTCACTGGGCGAAGAAATCTTCTAGACAGACCGTGTGCCATCAGCAAGTTCGTTCAGATATCCGGCAAGTAGGAGCGACCTCGGCGGTGATGCAGCGATTGCCGTTGTACATGACGTACGCATCCGAATAAGTTCTTGAAAGGTGTGCCAAGGCAATTCGCCTCGAATGAGGTGGTCTGGTCGGACCACCGACGATGAGAGTTTGGTTATTTTTCTTGCCGCGGAAGGTTGTCGGCTTACCCTTCTTGGTGCCGTCACGATATCTCCAGACCCTAGAAGTTAGCCAGACCTGCTATTGAGAGTCGAGTACCTTGTTTCACCCTTGGATCCGTTGTTTTCTATACGACGAGCGATGTCGACACTGTGGCATAGCCAAACTTAATACCGACGTGACCGTGACGGTCGTAGGCAATACGGTTGTACCGGTAACCAAAAAGCAGACAGCATTGACAGCATTGAGGTCACCATATTTGCCCAATTCCTGAGGATCTGCATATTCCTCAAGATGACGAACTCCAACGACACCCACTGCACCCCTGAATGAAGAGAAAATGTGATGGCCATCTGCTTAGTTTCCCATGTAAGGCGAAATGGGTGGTCGAGCTGTTGATCGCTCCCTGAACGCGTCTTCACCAAATTGATGAACGAGTACGAAAAGGATACTGAGATTCGCGATCGACTCCGTCGTGAACCCGAGTAGATATAGGCCCGAGCTACACACGAAGACGTGACGAGCACGTTTCTTATCGAAGAAGTTCCCGTGCGTCAATCATCAATTGCCTGGATTTACGGCTACGTATATTGTTATTATTGATTAACTCACATCTATCGACACCAGCATTGATACCACTAATTCGTCACCGCCGTTTCTTGCCAACAAAATGTAAACACGGCTGCCAAAACCTCCGCTAACGGGGACAGCTAAGAAGGGTGTCCAAGGTGACAATACGGCAGCTACTACATGTAGAGCTGGACGGACATGCCTGTTGAGATACTGGACGTACGGTGACGAATCTGCCTCGGCATTTCTTTCGGCGGTGATCTACCAGATCAGCGCGAAGGTTTTCAAGCAAGTTTCGCTTCCTGGACTCGTCTCCAAACTTGGCTATCAAACTAGGCCACTGGTGTCATTCCATTCAACGCGTGATTCTCCTTACTTGCGGTATACCACGTACAGGATAGTGCGTGCGTTAACGTGCCTGTTGTCGGATTCAAGTGCCAGCGAAGAATTAGTACGTTGAACGTGCGGAGGAGTTTTCGGGGCAACAAACGCGCCACGATGAGTAACAGCACAGACGTTGCCTGGTAAATATGCTCTCCATAGTAAAGGTAGCCCGTGAGCAGCAGGGACTCCACGGTGGTGCAGCACTTGCCATTGTACATTTTGTAAGCGAAATCATCGCAGTCATAGAAGAGTTTTCGGAACGGTGAGCCGAGGCAGTTCTCCTCGAAGGACGTAAGACGGCTCTGCGATGGGAGGCTCTCCGCTGGTATTGTTTGGTTTCGTTTATTGAGACTGAAGCGAATCGTTGCAATATTCCGGGCCTCCACAATATCCCGAGATGAACTGACGCTCCTGGAGCTCCCCTGCGAACCTCGAGATGACAGCACAGCCCTCATCACCTTTGGGCTCGTTCTCTTCACTACTATCGACGTAGTTACAGCCAAGAGACCCAGCACAGCCGACAAGAGCGTGATGATTGTCGGTGCGTTGATCGTGAAAATGATACAGGCATCGTTGAGCCCGCAGTATTTCGCGCCAAGCGACGATGTCTTGCGCAAAATCTCGGCGTTCGTCGAAAGGATCGACTCCAACGGATTCCGCTGCACCAAACGAAGCGCAGTGACCACGCAAGCCGTGATAACGACCTGTGTGGCCTCCCATGTAAGTCGGAAATGACGGTCAAGCTGCTGGTCTCCTGAGCGCGACTTCGCCAGGTTAACAAAGGAATACGAGAAGGCGTAAAAGCAGCATGTGAGGTTCGCAAGCGACTCGGTCGTCAACATTCCCGTTGAAAATCCGAGCAAATACAGGTCTGAGCTGTAAATGAGGTGGTATGCAACCTCCGCGAGATAAACCACTTGAGTCTTGCCGTTCTGGCAACGGTACGCCCAGATCTGCGTGAGAAGCACCGAGCGCTTGTGCGACATCACTTCGTAGAGACTTACAATCCCCATGATGAAAATTTGCATGACGACTAGGCCGGGAAGTACGCTGATACCGACCTTGTCGGCGTATCGATTCCTGAATGTGTTCATGTACATTGCTACGCGGTTTGGTTGCGACGGAGTGATTTCACTCACCCACTCCCACTGCGAGTTGTAGTAGTTGTGAATGCACACGTCACTTGTGCTGCACAGCGGCATATCGTCTGGAGACTGGACCATCAAACCATAACTTGCCCAGTGTTCCGAGATTTCACAAGTGTCTTCGATGTAAATCCCAGTCGTGTTCACCTCGTGTATGCGGCAGGCTCCATAGTACGCATGTAGCAAAGGTTCTAGGACCGAATCAACTTGGTATTTTGTCTCGGAGGCTTGTACTACTCGTGGGACTGGCTCCATGATGCTGTTGAAGCTGTACGGAAACAGCGTCAGTGCCTCAGGGATGACAGCCAGCAAGTCTCGACCGTTGGTGGCAAGCGCCAACTTCGAACCGAGAAGACTATCGTCTGTGGGAGCTTCTGGGCGACACTCGGTCACATCGGGGGCGATGTTAATGGCCACAGCTGGGATTTCTCCGAATTCGGTGCTGTTCAAAGAGACTGGGAATAAAAACAGTCGCGGAAGAGCCATGATACTCCACGTTGTGACGCAGACTTTCGCCCGATCGATGCCCAACTCCAGCTCTCGTTGTGTCTGTAGCGGGATACTGAGATTCAGCGTGGTGATGGCGTCCATGACTTGCTGAGGGTTCCCAGTCAGGACGTTCATCGCTGACCCCCACTCGTTGACGCTGCTCTGACATAACGCATCGCTGACATCCAGAGATTCTCCGAGTGCGAGTGCATCAACACCGAGAGAGCTGAAGTTGTACAGCGATTCCGTCGGGGGAATACCGGTGAAAGCAGTGAACGGAGGTCCACTGGTGAGCCACTCGATTGTACATTGCGTACGTCAATAACACAATTTTGCAAGTACCCAGGCAGTCGGTGCATCCTCCAGCCATGGATAAATCTTTCTCGGTGAACGCGAAGAAGCTGTTGTCGGATGTGATGAGGAATGTGGCGTCTGGCGAGAGGTAGTTGGTAGCGGTGAATAGTAACAGCAGTACTATCGGTCCCACGATAGTGCGCCCGAAGATGGCTAGGCAAGCTCTGAAGACAGACGGGCGCAGTAGACGCCTCCATCCTTGGTTTTTGCGTCAGACTCTTTCCTGTTGGTAGTAGTTTGTCGCCCAGTTCTCGGACGGGTCTTGGTTCAGGTTGCATGTACCCACTCGACTCCGCGATTTACAAAGTACCGAGCGGATTCGGTCGATTGCGTTTCGTGGCTCTGCAGATGGAAAGCACGCGGCCATCGCGACTTCGTCACTATCCTTCGCAGCGGAAGCGAGCTGCAACTGCCATCCCGCCTGTCTAATAATGTTCAATAAACCCACATCCGAGTTTGCTGGCAAACTATTAGTGGCCTGCTGAAAAAAAAAACGCCACGAGATACGTAGCACAAGGCAATATTTTGAGGTTAAGCAAGTTACTCCGGTTAACTGTGGATCGATACGGTGAATTCACTCCAGAACACCCTAAACAACGCGCAAGTTCGCAGCAATTTTGATAGTCCTGTGTTCGTCTACTTGTAATCCTCGACTCGTGTAGGAATCAAAGCCTTACTGAGAGTATCCGCAGGACTTCAGAGTTCGCCAAAACATGCCCCCCCCTCATTTTCCCTTACGGGGTCTGCTGTGCGGTGGCGTCGCTCGCGACCGAACTCTGTGTGGTCTGCAGGGCGTCTTCACTGGTGGATGTCGTCATCATCTTCCCCGTGCTGGAGCTGCTGCCGCCGGGGCTGATTAAGTGGACAGAACGTTTTTGTTTCGTATTGCTCTCGGCTTGCAGCTGAGACTTGGAGCGTTGCTCTCGTAGCTGCTTACCCGTTGGCAACCGGGCACTAATACCGGGACACAAAAACTCGAACAAAGCGATCGCTTCATCGCACTCAATGAAAGTATCAGGAAGTCGCAGGCGACGTTGCTGCGCTACCAACAGGCTCTCAAACCTCGTGATATCGGGCTGAGTCCACTGCTGTGGTGGGGAAGCACGGGCTGGCTCGACGATCGACGGCAGTGTGGCTTGGTAGAACGAGCAGCGATAAAGGTGGCTCTTGTAGTTTTCATTCCTCCCCGTAAAATTTTGCCGGCTGCCCTGCCCTAATGCAGTGTTTGCATTGGACTTTGTAGCGCTTCTTCTTCGGTGTATGTTCAAGCCGGACGAAGTGGTCTTTGTAGGGAGCCATGCAGACCGTGCCGCTCCTTGTGTTTTCTCCTCCCGGAAATGAATTCTAGGCTCGAGCCACGATTTGTTTTTTGCTTCATGGCTTCAAACCGCTGACAGAGCGGTTAAAACCGGTAGAGAAAACGTACTATTTTTAAGAGCCTGGGACCAAGTTCCTATTGGCTGAAAAATACACTATGATAGATCATATGACCCATCATAATTCAAATTCTGCATCATATCTGTCATTTCTTCACTATTCACTCGGGGAAGATCGGTCGCGACCTCAACACCATGCCTGCAACACCTGAGAGCGACAGCCAAGAGACGAAGGTACGCCCCACACCTCCACATTAATCTCTTAACACCTTTCATACCCTCCCCGCCACTTATCCACACGACACAACTCCATCTCGAAAATATAAAAATAAAAAACTGTCATGCTAATTAAAAACTATATCTTACTAACAAATATTATCCATATATGTTCACAGGAGGATCCGCCGCCGCAGGAGCCGCTGCTCAAGTACGAGCGCGTGGGTGGCCACTTCCACGCCATCTTCAAGGACGACTCGTTGAGCTGCATCGCGCTGCACGTCAACTTCGTGTGCGCCGGAACGTACGGGGGCAACGTGCTGCTGCTGGAGCTGGACGGCAGCTTCATCCGCCGCCTGCACCAGCACTACAAGAAGGTTAACCAAGTGTGCATCGATGAGACGGGCCAGGTACGGACGAGAGCGAGGGCGAAATTTGAGCCGGATCTCAGGTTTTCTGACGTTTCCCGGTGTTTTTCACGCAGTTCATCGCGTCCTGCTCGGACGATGGCACTGTGGCGGTGTACACACTGTTTCCGACGGCCTCCGGAGCTGCTGCAGCTAGTGATATCAGTGGACACAAACATGCTAGCAACCAGAGCAGAGATGTGGCGAGACAGGTCTCGGTGTCGAGTACAGGGGGAGAAGTGAACATCTACAACTACTTCAGTGCGGTGTATGCGGTGCAGCTGGAAGATCGGTATGCGATGAAGCGTGAGAAGAGCTTCGCGTGTGGTGGAGTGGGGGGACAACTGATTATCAACAAGAAGGGCTGGATCATTGACAAGGAGAGCACCGTGCATGAAGGTGAAGGTCCGGTGCAGCTCATTCGCTGGAAGGACGGACTCGTGGCGTGGGCCAACGACTGGGGGGTGAAGGTCTACGACTCGGAAAACGACCAGCGCGTGACGTACATTGAACGGCCACCGAACTGCCCGCCGATGGAGCTTTGTCGTTGCCATCTCGAGTGGCAGGGCAATGAGGTTCTGCTAGTAGCGTGGGCGCACACGTTGCGTGTGGTGACATTCAAGAAGGGACACTCAGATCAGCCTGCATCACCAACTTCAGCTGCTGCGTTGGACGCTGTTGAACATTCCGCTGGTGGTATTACGGCGGAAGTGGTGGCACTGCTTACGTTCGACTTCTTCGTTGCTGGAATCAGTCCTTGGGGTGGCGGCTCGGTCGTCTCTGTGCTGGCATTCCGACCACCTGGATCTGGATCGTCGTCCACAGGACCACCACTGTCTCAAGGGAAGTCTACGAAAATTGATGGCGAAGGTGAGAGCGGGGAGATGCCATACCCGGAAGTTCACGTCGTTCGGTTGGATGGCAAGCAAGTTAGCGCAGATTTGCTGAATCTCAAGGGCTATCAGCGGCTGCGTGCATCAGATTATATGATGCCTACTCTTCGCTACGCGCACGCACACGAGTCGGCTTTGGAATCGACCGACCCATCGTCAATTTATGATGCTGGATATGGTCAACTCGCGTACGTGTGTACCCCAAAGGACGTCGTTATCTGTCGCCTTCGTGATGCGGACGACCGCGTGCAGTGGGCATTGGCGCGGAAGCAGTACGCTAGAGCACTCGATGTGGCACTCCACGACCCACGTGCTCTTCGACGCGTGGTGCTCACTGATGTGATGGAGACGTACCTCGGTGACTTGCTGCGTCAGAAGAAATTCCAGAAAACTGCAGAGGAGATCCAACGACTATTTATTGGTGGCGGCGAAGAGTACGCTAAGCTTTGGGAAAAGTACGTGTATGTGTTCGCTCAGCGTGGCCAATTGAGTGCCATTGCCCGCTACATGCCAACAGCGAGCCCTCGGTTGCCCAAGGTGCAATACGAAATGGTGCTGAAGCACTTCCTTGATTCAGATCCGGGCCAGCTCCTCGAACTCATCAGAAAGTGGCCTAAACCGAGGCGGCAGGATACACCAATGGTGAAGCAGCAATCTGACGGCGACACCTCTGATGTTGCCCCGGAGTATACCGAGACGACGCATGTGTTTGACCCGCTCTATGACGCCCAGGCATGGATTAACCAGCTAGAGACAGTTGTGCGTCGCCGACGTATTGCTGAAGCCGACGCTGATCGCTTGAGTGTGGAGACGATGTACCTGATGGAGGCTCTAGCGGAGCTGTACACAGCTACAGAGCAGTATGACAATGCGCTGCGTATTTACATCAGTCAAGGCGAGTTCTGCTCTAATAAGGACTTCGCGTTCAAGCTGATCACAGAGCACCAGTTGTGGTCACTTGTGGCTAACAAGGTGGTCAACCTCATGCGCATCGACAAGGCAATCGCAGTGCGCATGCTTGTGAACCAGACGGAGCAGCTCAAGATCAGTGACATTGTCGCCCAGCTTGAAGGCGAACCCGAGCTGCTGCACACCTATCTCCACGAACTCGTTCTGCATCGCTTGGGAGAGTACAATTCGGAGATTTACTCGGCGCTGCACGAGAAACAGGTTGCACTATATGCTGAATACGCGCCGGATTTCCTGCTTAAGTTCCTACAGACGAGCAACTTCGTGCCGTTGGAAAAGGTAAATGGCCGAGGTGCTGCTGTATGGGGGAGCATTTTACTGATTTCGTTTACTGCGCGTTGTAACTTTGGTTTCGCTAGGCCTACAAGTACTGCAGTGAGCACAGTCCTCCGCTTTGGGACACAATGATTTACATCCTTGGCCGCATGGGGCAGCACAAGAAGGCGCTGGACCTCATCTTGACGCAGCGTGGCGACATTAACCAGGCCATTCAGTTTGTGCAGGAGCACGACGAGGGTTTGTGGGATTACCTCATTGATCTGAGCCTTACCAGCAAGGACAACGTGGAGGAGTTGCTGAAATTTGCCTCACAACACAAGATTGACCCGATCAAGCTTATTCGCAAGGTACGTAACGTGCCTTAACCCCTTTAAGTTAGCAGGTATTTACATGTTAATCGCGTATCTTACGATTCTGGGATGATGAAATGCACTTGACAGATTCCTGATGACATGGAGATCGAAAACCTCAAGCAAAAGCTAATTGCGATCACCACCAACTATCGCCTACAGGTATGTGACAGTAGCTTTGAGTCTTGCTAACAAAAGTGCTAATCTGTATGTCCCCCAGCAAAACCTGTGCATCGGCTCCCGTAAGGTGTTCGACAACGACCGCGTGGAGCTTCTCCACCGACAAATCGCAGCACACAAGCGAGGACGTCGTGTTGCAGTGAAGAAGGCGTGTGCAATCTGCAACGAGCTGCTGCGTGCGCCCTCGCCCGGCATGGAAACAGTTCACGCCTGTGTGTTCGAGTGCGGGCACTGCTACCACCTCCCGTGTCTCGAAGAGAAGATGCGCATGTGGAAAAGCGCCGAGGCTGTGGAGTCAGGCGATCTGAACCGTGCGTTGGGGTGCTTCGTGTGCGACCACAGCACGCGTGCGTACGCTCGTTCCGGTGATTTCAACCAGCAGATTGCAGCGCTGACCGCACCACCGGCGCGAGGAGTCACTGAGGATCAACTGCAGCGTGCCAAGGACACCGTTCTGACCATGACAAGTGTACCGTAGCGGAGTAAGGCAGGCGTGCGGAGTGAGCAAGTAAGAGGGTCCCAGTCCTTTTGGTGCCGTTTCACGAATAAATATCGTCAAGTCAGCAGCGTGTTGAAGCAACGCGCAGCAGATACGTCTGCAAGTCGTTGATTGTCACCTGAGCAAGTGTACTAACCACGACGTTCAAGCTAAGAAACTATAAGGGGAAGCTGCACAGCGAGTCGAAAACCCTGTAAAAGTTGCGCTCCTGACAGGGCAAACACAAGACAACGAGGCTCTCGTAACGTTGTGAAGTCCCCAAATTCGCATGATATTTTATTTATCGGCAGCCATTGCTGATCCCCCGAAAAACAAACTCCACCGGAAGAAATTGGTTGCGTCGCCAAGCTAACCGCAAAAAGACGCGTCGGAATGACCTATCAATCGATCGATCTCTCCCCCTGTTTCTCCTGCGTTAGCGACTGACTGACTGCACGCAGCAGCTCAACCGAAAGAGTCGTAGAGCACGAAGCACGAAAAAGTCTACACTTACTCCTCGTCCTCCTCGCCGCCGGCAGCCGCGCGCTGGGCGGCACGGCGACGGGCGACACGGCCCGGACGGCCCTGTCCGTACGGCGACGTGACGGCGAAGTCAATGTGCTTCTCCGAGTCCATACGCACGAGGAACGAGGGCACGTCCACGAGCTGCTTGCCCACACGGATGTGACGCTGCTTGATCAGCACACGGGCGTGGTGGATGGACTTGGCCAGGTTCTGCTTGAAGACCTTGGTCTGCAGACGGCGCTCGAGCAGCTTCTGCACGTTCAGACGCAGCACGAAGTCCAGCTCGTTCTCGTCCTCGGCCAGCATGCCGTAGCGCTTGAGGCGGCGCAGCAGAGCCGATCCCTCGAACAGGCGCTTGGGGTCCTTCGGGTCCAGCGTCAGCAGCTGACGCGCGGCCTTGCGCAGCTTGGACAGCGCGTACTGAACGCGCCAGATCTCGCGCTTGCAGCGGAGGCCGTACTCGCCCAGAAGCTTGAGCTCCTGGTCGAGACGCTCCTTCTCGAAGGCGCGCGACGGCGTGCGGTAGGTCTTGCGGTAGTTGCGGTGACGCGAAATCTTCGGCATTTTGGGGCAGCTTCTTTTTCAGGCGAATGCGAGATGGGAGTGGCGGACGGCACCAAACACGATGGATGCACGGAGCTAGGAGCACCAGCCAACCACCAATGTCACCCAGCCAATCAGATGCCACGACGAACGAGTTATAGCCAGTAAGATGAAGACTAGCAGAATTGATAAAGTGACCGGTGAAAATTGATGAATGAAGGATTATACCCAATAAACGAATTGAGTTTGGAAGGGATCTGCTGACTGGTTAAAATCCGACTTCTCTTGGCGCTGCCAACCGTGTGGCTCCCGTGACTTTCGACTTTGAGGGGGAGCTAAAGCTAAGCAGAGCTAAGTTACCGTAGCCGCGATGGACAAGGGCAAGGCCGCGATGGAGAACATGAAGAACATGAAGATGCCGCCCGGAAGCAAGGGACCAGCGACTGCGCTGGTCAAGGTGGCCGTGCTCACGGGCGCCGCCATCTACGGCGCCTACCTGTCCATCTACAACGTGCCGCCCGGACACCGTGCCGTGGTCTACAGCCGTATCGATGGCGTGGGCCATCAGGTGATCGAGCAGGGCACGCACTTCCTCGTGCCGTGGCTGCAGCGCCCGCTGATCATGGACGTGCGCACGCGCCCGCGCACGTACGCGTCGCTCACGGGCACCAAGGACCTGCAGATGATCAACATCTCCATCCGTGTGCTGTCCAAGCCCGACCGCGCGCGTCTGCAGTGGCTCTACCAGAACCTCGGCACGGGTATGCACAGACTACAGCATTGCATTGCATTGCAACACACAGAGAGAGAAAGATAGAGAGAGGAGGATGCTGACTATTAGGGATTTATGTGCTGCTGCAGACTTTGACGACAAGGTGCTGCCCTCGATCGTGAACGAGGTGGCCAAGCAGGTGGTGGCCCAGTTCACAGCCGCCGAGCTGATCTTCCAGCGTGACCACGTCAGCCGTCTCATTATCGAGAACTTGGTACGTGATTGATTGCAGAAGTTGAAGAAGGATAAATTGCTGCAGTGTGTTGACGTTGCATCTGTGACCAAATTGCTACCGAGCAGAAACGTCGCGCGGACCGTTTCGCCATCATGCTGGAGGATGTGTCTATCATCCACCTGACGTTCGGCTCCGAGTACACGGCCGCTATTGAGGCCAAACAGGTGGCGCAGCAGGACGCCGAGCGTGCCCGTTTCGTCGTGGAGCGCGCCATTCAGGAGAAGAAGAGCACGGTCATCCGCGCTCTTGGTGTGTCCAAGTCGGCTGAACTTGTTGGTGAGGCCATCAAGAACAACCCGGCCTTCGTGCAGCTGCGTCGTCTGGACGCCGCCAAGGAGATCGCCACGGTCATCTCGCGCTCGGCCAACAAGGTGTACCTGACCTCGGATTCGCTGCTGCTCAACATCCTGCAGGACACGGACCAGTCCTCGTACGTTTAGCTGGCTGTATTTGACCGTGTTTTATGATGCCTCTATTTGACGATTGTCTTTGCGGACGCTGTGCTGTGCAGGTTCGGCAAGAAGAAATAAGCTGAGTGTGGGCATGGTCGACAGTCGTTGAGACGCAGAGCGCGAGGCTGGTCTTTTCATTAGGATGCGGTCGGTAGACCCTCGATACAATGGCAGGTTTTAAAAGTCGAACGAACGAAGGATCTGGCCGTAGATCGGCTGATGCATTACGTTAGGCCGGCAAAGTGTGGGGCTGACACGCACTTGTTCATGTTGACGTTTGCCTTCTGGATTTGACGATCCGTTTGTTGGGTAATCTTTGCTCCATTTCCGGTGTGGTCACGGTTAAATTCATGTACACCACACCATTCTAACCGGTTAACTGCGCAATCGCCAACCAAAAGTCCCATTCCCAGCCAGCCTCAGAAGCGCAAGCAAGGCTGTAGACGGCAGCCTGATCGTCCTCTCCCTGCTAGATCACACACACATACACAACACAGCAGCATCAGCAGCATGAGCAGCAGCAGTTGGAACTCGGACGACCGGTGGCAGGACTCGAGCTCCCCGGCCACGGGATCAGGCTTCGACTCGAGCGCCACCAGCGGCCTCGAGTTCCCCGTGCTGCCCACGATCCCGTCGGGCAGCATCGACATCGGAGCCATCGCCCCCGTGTTCGGCGTGGCCTCGTACGACGACGACGCCGACTACTTGGACTATGACAAGGCCGGCCGCCCCTTCATGGAGCAGATGAGCGGCTCGTGCGGCACCGCCTACTTCTCGGGCATCATCGG
Source organism: Phytophthora podocarpi (assembly GCA_001314375.1). NCBI lineage: Eukaryota > Oomycota > Peronosporomycetes > Peronosporales > Peronosporaceae > Phytophthora > Phytophthora podocarpi. The sequence goes on along the minus strand of LGSN01000677.1, from coordinate 5,918 downwards.
CGGCGGCGCGTATGGAGCGCTGCGGGGCTTCTCGCGCTCGCCCAGCACCAAGTTTAAAATTAGGATGAACTCGCTCATGAACGGCGCAGCCACGCGCGGCTCCAAGGCCGGCAACGCGCTCGGCTGTCTGGGTGAGTGGGAAATTCTGGAGCTTGAGTGCCAATTTGTTTTAGTGTTTTATTGACATTTTTATGTTTTTTGCTGCAGCTATGATCTACAAGGCGTTCGAGTACGTGGCGGACTCGGCGGAGATCGAGAACATTGTCAAGTTCGACCAGGTGACACCGATCTTGGCGTCGGCGGCCACCGGCGTGTTCTACAAGTCGACTGCTGGCCCCAAGGCTATGGTGCTGGCGGGCGCGCTCGGCGCTGGACTCATGACAGTGGTGCAGTTCGGCATCAAGCCCTTCTATCCGCGACTATAGACGCTCTCTCAATTGGCTGCTGTATTTTTGATCTCAGCGAGTTGAAGTCGTCCGTCAGCCATCAGGGGAATGAATGCAAGCCTGATCGGAAGTGGCTCTGCTCGCCTTGGTCGAGAAAGGATGAAGCTTTTTAGGATCGAACACAACGGACAAGGACAGGTAGAGGAGAGAGACGGAGTCGAGCTACTGTACTGTGGCAGAGCGGAAGGACGACGTGCAGGTGCATATGTAATTTAGTACAGCGGATGTTCATCTCAAAGCCGTTGCTTGTCCAAGATGCATTAGATTTGTTGTCATGAATTGCGTTCTAGGCCAACGACGGAATGATACGTGCATTCGCATCGTATATGCCACACTTCAATCACCATGAGTGTTCCTTAGCAGGGCACAGTGCCCTACGATCGTAGTCAGAGCAGAACATAAACGGTAAGCATCAATCTTGACGTTAATCAATCACGATAACAACATCTTCTAACGGTTCCACAAACCATCTGGACGTCGATAGATCGTGGGCTGAAGCGTTCCGTGCGTGGTTTGGGAACATAGAGGTTTGCTACTGGCAACATATTAGCTACACCTCCAACAGCGTTGATATGCTGAGTCCATGCATGATCGCTCAGTCGCTCAAGCAAAGACACGGCTTGACCACACTCAGAGGCGTCGCATGGTAAACACGCTGTGTCCAAAGGATCAGCTTCTCCAACTCGGGTGTAGCCCAGCAGCGCTTCCTTGAAAGCTTCTCGCGTCAGTGGGTTTGGGATATGGAGCCTCGCAGGAGGCGCCGGTACAGCAGCACCTCCATTCGCAGCTTGGTTGTTGGCGTCGGTGATTGCTTCCACGAACTCATGCACGAACTTCCATCCAAAGGTTAATGGAGGATTGTCGTCGGTATGGACCGCCAGCTCAGTTTGTCGTAATAAATGGATTACCGCAATGTTACCGTCGATGCTATCGACGCGACGTGCGTGGCGTTTTTGTGTGTGTCGTACATAATACACATTCCTTACATCATTTCAGAGCTTCCCGCGCTTTTTCGTTTTATCGCGCGCCGGTTTCCAATTGGTTCAAATTCAAATTTGCCGGCGCATCCATGCTGGCATCTTACGCGGCTGAGCTGCACGCGCTCAAGACGGAGCTGCAGAGCACTCTGGCGCGCTTAGGCATCGACTCCACCAGCTCCGAAGAGGACACAGACTCGCAGGACCATCCAGACACCTCATCTGCCGCAGAAACAACAGCAACAACCGCCGAGACGGACGCAACGCGAAGGCGTTCGCGACGATCACGAAATTCCGATAGAAATCGGCCCATTACGCGCTGGAATAGACGCCAATTGACGCAGGAATTGGCTGCTGCGTCCAGGAGACGAAGAGAGCTGGAGATGCAACTGCAGAGGGAGCTTTTGCAACGAGAGCGACAGGACAATGATCAACAGGATCAGGAACAGGAACAACAACGAGAGCAAAGACGGAGTAGACGCAGAAGCGCGTGGCAAGTTGCCATTGCCGAGTTGCAGCAGCAGCGAGCGCGCATTCTACGGCAGATTGAGCACGAGACAGCAGCAGACGCAGCTGCAACAGAGGAGAGACGAGATACAGGCCTGCGGAGTGATGCTCAGGAGACCGAACAGAGCAACCAGAACCAGGTCCGTACTGTTACTCAGCCACCTGTGGTGTCGAGTAACAGTGAGACGCAGTACTCTATTGGTGGAGTGGTGACGCTGGAGCCCTTGTCTTCATCACAACGGCGGCAAATGTCGGCCATGACGAATTCAAGGAGTGGGGTGTCGTTTCAGCCTGCTGTTGCTGTTGCTGCACCGGAGATGAACGCTTATCCGAGGCAGCACTATCGGAATACGCCGGACGCGCTGAGTGACGTGTTCTCGCTGCAAGTGAAGTTTGCTGAGACGATGCTGAAGCTGGAGAAGTCGGTGCAGATGCGTGATCAGTTGCTGCATCATGAGAGGACGTCGAATTTGCCGAAACGCAGGACTGCGACGCAAACTAGTGAGGAGGCGAGCCAAGTTCGTTGTCGCAGTCGACAGCATCGCAGACGGTCTTTTGAGAGTGGATCCAATAGCGACTCGAGCGTCATGTACCGAGAGAACCACAGCAGCGAATCGTTCAGTTCAAGCGCGTACTCATTTTCCTCGCTGGACTCGACGCCGCATCGTGGCCAAACAATTCGAGTGAGGTATCCGAGTTTCAGGGTGTCGAGAGCGACCACGGCTGAGACGCTTGCACCTTCCTCATCGGGTGCAGACAACTCGCCTGGCGCGGAGACGACTGACAGGGCAGCACCTGTATCATCCATTACCACCACCACGCTGTCACTTCATGAATCTCCCGAAACAGCTGAGGGTAGTCGGAATAGTGATGTCGAGCATCCACAGACTATTGACGAACTGGAAGAGGAAACCCACAGGACACCTACAACAGGTAGCAGCGTGACAACTCCGACCACTGGAAGTGACCAAAAGTCCTCTGCATCCTCGTCGAAGCAGGTCCGTTTTGGTGAGGATGCGTATTCCACTCCGGTGCTTGCTCGAAAGTTCAATTTTGATGGGCCGTCGATCGATGAAGATGACGACGAGGAGAAGGAGGAGGAAGTGGGGAGTGTCTTGAGCTTTCTCGGTGGATCTAGTGTTACCAGCGCGGAGCTGAATGATGCGTCTTTCGTACGGGCCTTCGAGCGCTTCCGCCGCGAGCTGAGTGTGTCCAGGCACAACTTTGTTACGCAATCTCCGCTCAAACCTCCGCTGGCGAGAAAACTGTTTCCAGCTCAGAGTGTGGCGTTCTCTTCTTCTAAGCCAAACGAAGCGATAAATATTGTGTTGGAAGGAGCTCAGGGGAATGCAGTTGAACCGACAACTAAATCAGATGCCCTCAACGACATCGCAGCGTTTCCGGCACTTGATGGTTTGAGTATCGTAGGGATACAGGAGCGGCGCAGACAACTCTGCTTAGACATTCAGGCAGAAAGTGCTCAGCTTGTACTAAACTTCGGTGCGATGCAGAACGTGGCTGCTGGATCACAGGACTCGGAGCACACGAAAAACCGCCTGTTGGCGTTGAGAGATGAACTCAAGGCTATCGACGTGCGGTTGAGTGCACTAGCAGATTCGGGCTGAAACGAAGCAAAACACGACAAATAAACAAATGAACACTAGCAGTAAGAGTTGCCGGATTAATCTTCCCGCAGGTAATGTCATTCTGATACATGGCCCTTCTCCAGTGCTTCGGCTGGAGTGTTGACGATAGCTTGGTCGACTAATCAGGGATGGCGAAGACGACGCTGAGGAAGACGATAAACTTAATGTCTGCGGTTAGGGAGTTTTGAAGCGTTAAGACTGCAACAAACAATGCACTGTGAGTTTTCTCTGTTCACAAAACCCAATATTGCCGAAGTGGTGACAGCGATGAGACCTAACAGTAAATTGGTAGACAGAAGTCCTACGATTGTAGGTGTGGAGACTATAAAAATGATACGTATATAGACTCGTGGATGTCGTGAATTTCGTGTACTCTTTACGAACTTCCCGAACTTCCGAGTACACGATATTCCTTTTGATACCAACTTGCGAGAAGTGGCACGCTGAGAATCGGTCTAGCAAGATCGATCACCCGTGAGCGAGGGTGAGCAAAACGAGGGTGAAGCCCACTCAGAGCAAGGATAGACCGAGTCCAACACCCGGTAATTAGGCGAGTCCGTCCAAGCAAACGAGTGCAGCGAGAGTTGCAGCCCGATCTGTTCTTGTCTGGCAACCGAGGTCGTGCAGATCCGCTTCGATTCTCATTTCATCTCACTTTAGCTACACTGGCAGACTGTCTGCGGTGTCCCCTTTCACATAGTTGCAGATAATGACGATCTTTTACTCGGAAGTGAGTGGTTTACTGTGGTGTACTCGGAAGTCAGTGAAGTATGTGTACTCGCACTAACGAGTTAAGTATCATCCGCGACACGATTAGGAGTAGTTGTAGTGATATCTACCAGAGCGTTGTAGAACTTGTGCAGAGTCGCCTGGAGATTGCACCATTAAGCGTATAATATACTATGTAGTACGTTGGTAAATATTTCGAAGTATTATACTGGGATAGCAGTGGCCTGGAAGGGTGCTGCTGGACAGCCCAAATCAGGTTAGTTCGAGCTGGTAACTGAAGCGGGTAACTGAAGCCGGTAACTGAAGCCAGTAACTGAAGCCGGTTAGCTGAAATAGTTGTTGATCTGCATCAGGTCTACTTGTGTGGCAGCAAGTTTCAGTCTCTCTGTGTCGTCGATCTACAAGAATGAGGACTCCTATCTNCGAGTTGCTAGGTCTACCGCGTGCTTGGATACCTCGACAGTAGGTCTCCACACTGGCTGACACTGTCTCTAGCCTAGCATTGCGATAAGTTCATTTTTCTAGTTCATCAATATTTTTTTCTCTCTCTCTCTCTCTGGATCTCCCACTTTTAACAACAATTAAGTTTCCATGGGTTTGCTATCCCAGCCTACGCATAGCCCTAGTTTACCAACTTTTGGAGGTTTCACAATGTACCTGTCACCAATCGATCAAATTTCACTCACTTCACATGACGAACCCGTCGGCTTTACCAAGAAAAATACTCGAAAACGTCAAGAAAAGAGGAGTCCTTTCACTTCGAAGTCATTTACCTTCTGTCTTCTGAAGTTCGACTTGAACCTTTGGCAAGTGTCTTGAAACTCGTCATTCAAAATTACATCGTGATAAACGAAAACTTAGAGCTTCCTCGAGCCACAGGCACGACTTTGTATGGATTGAATTTACCCCCAGCGAGCGTCGCTGAGGGAACGCAAAAAAAAGAGTCCCCGACCCGTACGTGTACGTCTATGAACCGTTTAATGATCTACCATTTGCAAATATCGAACGACGGGCTGCTAGTTGACTGGTCAACAGTGGTAACACGCAGGTAATACGAAGAGCAATGGACTGTAGTACGACCTACGCAACTCAAGCTACGTGGTGATAGTAACAGCTTTCTTCGGGTAGTACCAGTCCCTATACTTGATCCAAGTCTTATACTTCGGGCTCGCAACAAATTTATCTGCGCTCATGCCCTTGAAAAACTTCTCGTAGATGGCTCCGGGTCTCTTTCCGTTATTTTTCCATATGAAAAACTTGAGGTTGAACCCTCTCTCTTTGTCTTCCGCGTCTTCGCCCTCGGTTGTTTTGTCGGATCTCAGAAAGTGTTTGTCAATGCGCGCAGTAGTAAGCGAGCGAGACAAAGCCGTAGTGTCTGCTGAGCTCACAGTCGCAAGCTTGATCTTCTCGGAGCTCGCGGTCGCCGAGACAGTGTTAGTGAACGCGAGAAGGAGGATCGCCGTCGCCAGCACAAAATAGAACCGCATGATAAATTCAGTCTTCGGAGCCTCAGAACTTGTGAGCTGGCGAGCGACTTGAGAAATGAGAATACATGTACAGTGCGCGCCAAATCATTAGGACCCCCGTTTTTTTGGCACAGTTTAGATTATATA
>LGSN01000676.1:0-21002 GCA_001314375.1 Phytophthora podocarpi | reverse complement strand
GCTTTCATGGTCATGACAGACCCGTGAATATGACACTTAAGCGAACTCTCAAACCTTTCAGTTAGTTATTCTCTCATTCCATCCACTTTGCCTGTTAGCGAAACTATTATTTACTACTGTAGTATGTCTGTCAATGTGCGGCAGAATGCCACTTGGACTGATAGGGTTATTTTATTGGAAATTGCGGCACACGATCAGCCACTCCAGTTGTATTTTGAAGCTCGTTGCTAGCAACGGTATTGCGAAACGTAAACGGTTTGAAGGCAGGTCAGGCTGCAAAAACGGTATACTTAAGTATGATAAAGCATCGAAGCAAGCAATCGACTCTAGTTGACGAAACTGGCTTGTGAACAGCACCTATTGATGGCCTTCATCTGAAGTCGCGTACAACCACCCCAGAAAGCGAGTAAGAACCCGAAGATAGACAGATTTTGTTGTTCCAGCGGTACTATTCCCTAGCACCTACTCAACACGTGCATCGAACACTTCCTTCGCTTGTGAGTTCAACCAACTCAATAGAAACGGGATAGAAATTTCTAACGTTTCTATCGTTCATTATGAACGACGAATTCCATTTATCTATATATTTCGGATATTTGGAGACCGTAATTTATCAGCGTAATTTTCGAACTGAGCACCATGTGACTCCGGTTAGATACGATCTCACTTGGTGATAAATTTCCCTTTTTTTGCATTCTCCACCTCTGTAACTAAGTTAGAAGGCGCCAAAGCGCTGCCGAGGCTTCCTTCTGGCAGAAAAGGTAAATGAGCTGGCTGCGCTCCAAGTTGCGGCAGGTGGCGGCGCGCGCGTCGGACGCGCTGGCGCAGGCGGCGGACATGGTGGCGCCCACGCTGTACGACTCGCGCGTGGACGAGTTCCACCACCGCTGGACGACCGTGGCGCGCTTTCTGGAGTCGGTGTTGTCGCGTGACTTAGAGCCGGCGGAGCAGCGGCGGCTGCTGCTCGAGAGCCACACGCGCGACTCGCTGTTGAAGCTGGTGCTGCTCATCTACGAGGAGGAGAACAACTCAGACCGCTGGGAGATGGTCATGGCGCGCCCCAAGGCGGCGGCTGAGGACGCGGCCAACGAACCTCGCTCCCGCTCGCGCGCGCAGTCGCAGTCGCCGCTGTCCCCGCCACAGCAGCAGGAGCACGCGTCGCACGAGTGTCTCGAGTACCTGCTGGAGAAGCAGATCATCCCGCACCTGTGCGAGGTGGGGCGACGAGACCAGCCGTGCGGCATCATGTCGCTCGCCATGCAGTTCGTAGGCGCGCTGCTCAGTCGCGTGAGTTACCCCATCCTGCCCACGCGGGAAGTGCATGTGTCGGTGGTGGCGCTCATCCAAGCGGCGGCGCGCAAGGAGGTGGAGGACCCTACGGTGCGCAAGTACCTCATCAGCCTGCTGAACATCCTGTGGAAGAAGCTGCGCGGAGACCCCGTGCAGACCGAGTTCTTTTTCCTGCATGCAGACAGACTCATGATACGCACGACCGACATGGCGCCCAAGACGGACGAGGCTGGCGGTAATAAACGCTTTCGATCGGCCAGTGACGACCCGTTCCTGCATCTCCATAATCACCACACACAGAGTGATGTGCCAGAGCTCATTCTGTTTACGGGTCTACTGCCACACATGTACGCAGTTGGAAAAATTGGGGAAAAGTGTCGCGAAGCCCTGGTGATCGCTGCGGCGGTGCACGACAAGGCGCTGTGTCGCTTTGTGCTGCAGCTCACGCCGTTCTGCCACTACGCGGTCAACGGCGTGATTTCAGCATTTGATGCACTGCCCAAGACCCTGGCATCCACGGCGAAGACACCTGCAGCAGCAGCGAGCTCGACAGATCCCGATGCGAACATGGAGGTGGAACTGAGCTTCCTCGCTGTGCGATTGCGGTTCTGCTGCACACTGGCTATGGTGGCACGGTACGAACTGGAAGAAGTGGACGAAGTCACCGGTGAACTGCAGCGCCGATCTATAGCTGACGAACTGTTGGACCAATTCCGGAGTCGTTTCCTGGAAGGCCCACTTCTCGAAGGACTTCTGCACACTTCGGAGGCTGCGGCTTGCGCCGCCACACTCTACGCGCGCATTATTCTGGAGGAACTGACAGCCTGTGGCCGCGACACACGTGCCAACCCGCTGCTTCTCATTTATTTACAATTTCTCCTCGAGCGCACGCCTGTGCCTGTGCCCCCAACTGACACATCACCGGCGAATCCGGTCACATCTATTGCGGAAGAAGAGTCACAGGCGCCTGTTGATTCCGAAACACAAGCGGATGAATATTCCGTAGCACAGCAGCTACCGTCGGAGTTACTGCGTCACATGGACTCCCTTTCAAGCTCCTTGTGTATCGCTACCATTGATTTGTTCACGAGTGTGCTGGAGCTCCAGGATGAGTACGCGGACAGTGTACTGCTAGGCACCGGCAATATCCCGGAGAGTAATGCCGAGAGTGGAAGCGAGTCCAGTCCGCGAAAGCGCGGAGCTACATCCTCTTCGCTCACAAGCCCCAACGCGTCCGCCAATGGTGCTATCTGGTTCGCATCACGGTTCCCTGACTCATCGGTGGCCTCTAATGTTCATCTGTGGAAAATCCGCGCGTTTGCGGGACCAGAGAATGTTGCCGAGGAAATCCCGGCAGCTGACGACCAAGAAGACCAGGTGCTGTCGCTGCTTTCTTACATCGCTGACGCCGAGTACGCTGCATGCCAGCGTGGTCCTGAAGAGCTGGATGACTCTGATGACGATGAAGCCGACTTCCAAGAAGAGGCAACGGTATCTCCGACAGCAGCTCCAGCATTGGAAGATGCTGGAATCCCCCCTTCTGCTGCTGCTACAGCTGCGGGGGCGACCTCTCCTTCAAGGGGATCCTCCAGTCGAACTGCTGCTACGCGCAATGCGATGAAGCCGCTGCGCGAAGTGTATTTAAGCATCAGCTTGCCTTCCTTTTCGCCAGCCGAGCCAGCTGGCCTTCGAGAGCGAACGCAGTCGCAGTTCCAACAGAGGTTAACGGTCGGAAGCGACGAGGGGACCATGCCGCTCTTCTTACGCATTATTCTGAGTCGCGTCGAGCGACTGTTGGAAAACTCATTCCAGGAGAACTTAGCGCTATCGGGCTTGATTTATGCTCTTGCTCAGAAGGCACGGTGCTCGGCGATGGTGTTTAACCTGGACGAGGTTCTGCCAGCGGGCCAAAGCCTGCGCAGTATTCTTGAAGAGGTTTACGCTGATGCTCTCCGTCGCTTGAACCGCTTGCCCAACGGCGCGGCACAGCTGCAAGAACTGCGCAAAAAGCTCGTGGATGAGGACAACGATGCTGTACTGAACGACCACGAGGCGGAGACGCGGCTGTTGTGCGGCTATGTAGTGCTCGACGAGATTCTGAAGGAACTGTGCTCGCTTCTCTTTGCGCGCGAGCGTGTCAAAACGCTCCCTCTTAAGCCTGAGGGTTATTATTTGGAGCCGAAACGCGCTGGATCTCTGTCGCCTTCTTCGGTGATGCAGCGCGAGCGCGCGCTTTCGAGCGAGACCCTCTTTTCCGATGACGGCTCACAGGTTGACGTGGCTTCACCTCGCAAGCAGGGCAGTATCGGAAAGGAATTCGAGGCGCTGCTAGCCGAAGCCCAGTCCAGCATGGACGACTTACTTGTTGGCCCTGGCGAGGACTCGGCGGCACCTGCTTTAGAAGCGGAACTGGAGACGCAGATTGTATAGGATCGGACGACAACAACGACCCCCACCAGCCCAGATAGCGTGAAATATGACCACTGATCCTGATGAAAAAATAAAACGAGTTCGCAGGGGAAGGCGTGCGTTGCTGGGATTGCTAATAGGGTGCGCGTCCATGGCGTGGAAATGCCTTCGCTCTTCGCTGGACGTGAGCTGTGCTTTGCTGGAATTGAGGCGCGACTTCTTCGCTTGGACTTGACTGTGGCAGGTTGAGAACGACGAGGTGCAAGGATAAGATCGAAGCGTCGCGCGCAGGCAGGCAGGCAGGCATGCGCTCGACGAAGCGGGCGTGGCCGTCGTCGGAGCTGCCTCCACTCTCGGTCGACGATGTGCCCGGACGGAAGCCTCAGCTACTGATGCAGCTGTCGACTGCACCAGCCACGGGCTCAGTTGGTCCTCGCAGTCTCCCAAAGGTCTACCCTCGACTGCAGACGCTCTCGCAGCTCACCAACTCGTTCGTTCGTGGCTTGCACTCCGGAAATTTTGTCGCCCGGAGTGAAATGCGCTGGCGGAGTTTTGATGGAGTGGACTCGCCGAATTCAGCAAGAGACCGGTCCGTCAACACTGTGAAACATTCGGCGGCGCTGGTGATTCAGAGCTCCTGGAGAAGATACGCAGCAATGGCAGTGCGAGAGCGACTAAAAACCAGAATTTGGCGGCATCAGCTTGATATCGCGGCAAAGATCACACGGCATTCCTCCAGCTTGACACAGGCGCTGCAAATAATGGCGACACCCAAAAAGGACCGTCTTCAGGCTCTAGCTCTCATCATACAAGTACCGATTTGCGGCTTTTATTTTCACGCTCCAGCGCAAATACTTTCGTGGTGGCTGGGATTTACGTGTGCCCAACTGCTTGCGAGGCGAATCTTACGGCACCCTCCGGCCATCGTAAGAGCGGTGGATCTCCCTGTCAAGTTGACTCGGGGAAAGTTGGTTGAGCTGTGGCACTGTGTGGTCCCGCTCGCGACGCTGATGCTTCAGTGCTGCGTTCGCGTGTTCCTTGCGAGACGAGAGGTAGGAAAACGGAGACTCGAGCGACTTCGACTCGAAGCTGCTCGAAGGCTGCAGGGGTTTATTCGGGTCTACAATGCCCAGCGCATCGCAAAAAGACTCCGTCGATGGTGCGCAGCAATCCGAATCCAATGCCTTTGGCGTTGCCACCACGCACGAGAATGTCTGCAGCAGCGACGTATGACGTGGGCAGCCACCTGCGTCTGCACCCCGTTGATTCTACAAGCGGTTAAACAAGCAACTGTCAAGCTGCGCATACGATCTGCACGGACAATCCAGAAACAGTATCGTGGGTGTCGCGCTCGTGCTCAATTCCGGGAGCTATTGAGCCGTCACGAACAGCGGAAGTGGCGACAGAACCCCAGCAAAGGCTTCGACTTTTTCGAGCTGAAGCGCTATGACCAAGCTGCGTTGTACTTGGAGAACTGCTTTCGGCAAGGAATCTTCGCAGAGGGAGCAATACTAACATCCCAACCCGAACTAGCAAGCCAGAGTTTAGTCAGAAACACGCCCCATCATCGCAAGCTCGTGAGCGGGTCCAGAATGTCCTTCAGTTTCAGTGCAGCACCTACCAAACTTGGGACGGATTGGATTCTCCAACGAGATTGTTCCCCTGCCGTCGATGATTCAAGTAGTGACGTTGTACGTCTTTCTGGACGACTTCAGTTCTGGCAAGCGTATGCAATGAGCCACTTCCGAGTGTTTGAAGCTACGGGAAATGTGTTCAATCTGAATCAAGCACGTGTTGGCTGGGAAAGTTACCTGCAAGTGGACATGGTGGTGAGATCTTGGGGGTCCTTTCAAGCAATTGGAGTTTCTCTGGAAGAATTACGATTCCAATCGCAATTTCAGCTTGCCCGGTGTTTGTTTTGGAATGGTAAACCAAGCGAAAGGGACAAGGCATTAAGTTTGTCGCTTAGTCTTCTGCAAGAGATTAACTCAGGCGATTCATTCAGTTCATGGTCCATCCCGCTCTCGGAACGTGAAGCTCAGCTGCTCATGTTGAGTAGCATGCTGTACTTTCAGCAGGGCCTTCTTGATAAAAGCTGCCTTCAACTGGAGACGCTGCTGAACTTGCCATCGCGAACCGCGTTTACTGATGTGGAAGTTCGTTTCAGTCTCGCCTTGGTTTTGTTGAATCGCTACGAGGAAAGCTTTGTTGGCGGCGACGGAGCTTCCAAGACTGACGACCCCCAAACAAATTCATATTTAAGAACCGCGACGCAGCTACTGAAACAATGCTATCGGGTGATTGAGCTCTGGCCGTCGGTTGGCTTTTACCACGGTTGGCTGAAGAAGAGCGAAGCGAAGCGGCTGCTAGCAAGTGAGCAGGTGGGCTCCTTTCTTCTGCATCATTCGCTTGATGCAGCAGGTGCAGGCGACAAAGTTTTACAACACGACAAATTGCTGTCAGCAGACAAGATTTTATTGCTAGTAAAACTATCGGAGCGGCCTCTTCGCGTCGCATCCTTGCGCATCGAGTTTACAGGCCCTGGGCTTTACAAGGCACGCAAAATGCCCGATCACCTCGGTCACTTCAGTTTGCATAGTCTGGTTGCGAATCTCCCCCCAGAAGCAGGCGTGCGAATGGAATTTGGCATCCGAAAGTCAGTTTATACCCCGTCACTGCGGAAGAAGCTGGAAAAGTCTCAACCTGAACTGCTGCAAGATAAAACTTCGCTCCGATCAAAGCTACTGTGTTGGAGTGAATGGGAGCAAAAACTTAACGAGACAGCATCAACACGTTTGTCAGATACAGGAAGACGGTGGAAGCGACAGAACGAGACGTGGAGTGCCGTGTGCTTTGAGATTGCAAAGCTGCTAGAAGCCAGGGAGGCCTGGGTATTCGCTGAAGTTGCTGCACGTGAAGCACTGCTGCATTCAAAAGATCGTTCCCATCGGGCGAATGTGAATTTCCTTGCTGCTCGAGTCACAATCAACATGCAGAAGCGAAATGAAAGTGCGTTCTTGATGCAGCAGGCGCGTCTAGAAATGAATCGAGAGCGGTCAACTTCCAACGCACATTTATTTATTGCGAATTTGACGGCAGTGCAACGTGCACTATCGCTTAACGTATCTCTCTCAAGACAGGAGCCGTTCGCATCTCGCCTCGAACGAGTCCAGAAACTTGAGCGTTTATGTTTAAAGGCCTGGAGGTACGACAGTCTGGCAGTGAGGTTTCGTGGGGATCCGTTTCGAGAAGCCTTGCTGCTTCAACGTATCGCTGATGAAATGTATGCTGAGTGTGGAGATACTTTCTTCATCAGAAGCCTCTTAAAGGCGCATATCCGTGCCTACGTTGGGGATGATTCGTGGTATGAGGGTCTTCATCTCAAGTGCGCGTATGCTTGCGTTGCACGATTATTCGAGCGCTTTCACAGGCACCAAGATCCATGGACGACGCAACTGGAGAATTTGACGAGTCACATTGGGCTGGACACTCAGTCACAAAAAGTTGTGACCAAGACGCGTGCATTCAACGTTAAGCTGCTGTTACTTTCGTGGCACCACATGCCATTCTTGCTTTGCTTCGAGATGGCTGAAGTTCTGTATCGCTATAAAAGCCACAGTACGTCGACACTCATCGACGTTTACGAAAGCCTGCAGGGTCGCTTACGTGGTTCACAACTCCGCACGTCCGTGTACGCGTGCTATGAAGAGCTCATCCTACTCCGGCTGTCGTTTCTGCATGCTGCGAAAGTATCCCAGACAGAGCGTTCGTGGAGACATCTTGACGCTGCCGTATCCGCTATCGACGAAATCCTTGAGCAACGGAAGGATCGTGCGCAGTTGTTCACGTCTGAGGCTGTGAAGAAACAAGCGAAGAGGATCAAGTGGCCCAGTTCCATTCGACTCCCGTTCTACTTCAGCGATGCAGGAGTTCTTTTCATGCGGGGAGTTTTCGTACAGCTGCAGGAGGATACGGCACGGATTCCTGCCGAACGCAGAAGTAGCTGGCGAGATTTTCACTCATTGCACAAGGAGCTGATGGATCTTGTGACGAAGTTTGCACCACCTGGGGAGATGTCTGGCAGCGGTGGCCGAATGCTCAACAGTGTACGGTACCGCGCCGAAAACTTGCGGGGGCTCAGAATCTTTGTTGGGGCTACGCACGATGTGGCTATCTCGAATATGCTGCTCAGTCATCCATTCGTAGCGATCCGGCACGAGGGAGATACAACACCCACTCGGTCACCACCAACCTGGACCAATCTGTCTCCTAGTTGGGAAGAAGACATGGAGATTCCGGTCTCTTCGGCCAGAGCAAACATTACCATCAGTGTGATGAACCGCACCAGACGAAATTCTCGGTGGCAAGATGCAGACACGATTGGATACGTTTCGGTAGCGATGCACGACCTGCTTGCAGCCCACGACGGAATCACTGAAGGTAAATACTATGAACTTACCCTGTTGAAGCCACAAACGCAACAATCTAGTAGTGGGAATGGAGAACGTCACAGCAAGTTAGCGCGCATTTTCTTGAGTTTCCAAGTTATTGTGAAGCCTCAACCAACGCTGGCACCGTCAGCCAACCGGACGGCTACGTGGGCAACCCGAAGTGGAAACTGGGATGTGGAGGACGTTCGAGCACATTTGCACGGAGACTTGCAAGTCTTTGTATCAAACCGCTGGATATGGAGTCGATTCGCGAATATGTTCATGCAGGACAAGGACCTATTCATCGCGAAATGGTTTTTCGTAAAATCTGTACGCTTAACGTCCGAGTTGCAGCGACGAACGAGCAAGGTTGGTGTTCGACTCAATACGCCTGACTCCTTGGCTGTTGTCAACGACCTAATAGGGCTAAGTCGATGTTATCGAGCAAATCTGAGCGACTTGAAGTGGGGGGAGCAAGCTGCTCCGCTGCTCGGGCAAGCAGAAAATATTCTAACCCGAAAAACGTCCCAGCACAAGCGAGAGTACTGTTCTCTATCAGACCGTTCCGCACTCGAGAAGCAGCTATCTGCTGTTCGCGAATTGCTTGCCGATGCCCGCGGCTCGTCAAGAATGATCGGGCCACTAGAGGAGGCATTGTCAAGGAAGACCCCGGTGACGTCTGAATGGATTAAAGTAACGAACCGGAGACCTAGTGGGGGCATCTCAACCCGCTACTTTAACCAGGACACCGGTGAAACATTCCAGTCGCATTGGCGAGTCGAACCTCTCGAGTACGAAGACAAAGAAGCGATTACGATTGAGGAGCAAGAGCGGCTGCCTCATCGTATTGTTGTCATGAATAGTGATATGAAAGCCCGAGTGAGTTCCCACAGACAGGAGCTGCTCCGACTGCACGCTGAAGATCCGTTCCAGTGGGTTGCTGTGTTCAACGACCGGAGGAAAGAGATGCAGTTTCTCAGTCCACATTTCCCAGAAGCATTCTCGGATTCAAACGCGAGCAACTACCCTGCTCGCCCCCAAACGTACGTGATGCTAGCTGATGAATTCCTGCTCTACCACGTTCTTCTTGTCCAAGATGCCTATCGCAAATATCGGAGCATAAGGCAGCGACAGCGCCGTCTTCGTGGTGTACTTGTGTCTGTGTGCTTGGTTTCTCGTGAACTGGCAGCAACCCGGCGGCGGATAGTTCTTCGCAGTTTGAATTGTGTTCGTGTTGTAGTTGAAAAGGCCCAGCAATTGCGTGCTGGTGATTTGGTTACGAGTGACCCATTCGTGGTGCTTGCTTTGACTGATCCGATGGGAGAAGTGGTGGCTACAGGAGAAACCAGTGTGCGCTACAACTCGCTTAACCCCAAGTGGAACGAAGAATTCCGCTTCCGTTATATCTTCACAGAGCACGAAGAACAACAGCATAGAGCGGCTTCATCGCTGGCAGAGCATTCGCGTGAAGCTGTAGTGGAAGCTCTGCTAACACTCAAGGTATTTGACTACGACGTCGTCTCAACGCGAAAGGCTGGAAGCAGGAAGCAGCAACTTGTTGACGAAGACAACGCCCAAGAGGGTGACAGCCTAGAAGCGGACCAGCATCGTGGAAAGCAAAAAAGTGCTGACGATTTTTTGGGCATGGCGACTATCTCGATCCAGACATTTAGTCACGGCAAGTGCATGATTGCAGACTTGCCTCTGTTGGACGGGAAAGGAGAGAATAACTCGCCACGAACGCGAGGCTCATTGATTGTCTCGGTGCAATGGACCCACTGTGAAGATGAGGGCGATAAGGTGCCATATGTAGCGAAACTCTGGGCGATCGGAAGTGGCGGAGGCAGAGCTCTCATAGCAACGAAAGCGAGAGATCGACCTGAAGTACCGGAAGAAGCAGCACGAGAGATTGACCTGCTTCGTCAACAGATGGAGCAACTACTTGAGCTCCTGCTAAGCATGGCGACTGATGTTCTAGAGCCGATGAAGCGTCTTCACAACCGCATGCAGATCGCACAGGCCAAGGGCAAGACAGCAGAAGAAGCCAAGATGATCGAGCAACGCTCGGATGCGTTGCTGCATGCTCAGTTGCTGCCAAAACTGAAACTTGCTCGAGATTTAATAGCTGGGCGAATTGATAGCCAGCTTCCTGTGGTACTGAAAAAGCTGTTCGGGCCTATCGAGGAATATCTTAGCAACATCGACCAAAGTTCACGACGTGAGCTACGGTCATTGATGGAGAAGTGCATGGATGAACTCAATGCGACGATGGACTCTTTGAAGATAGTTCCTGCTGAAGACACAACTGCCGCGGACGCGATGAACTTGACGTTAGATGAGCTCCAGCAAGTGAATTCCTGGAACAGTCAGCTCCGTCAAATCCTCAAAACGTTTTTCATCGGAGGCAAAGCGCAGTGGCAGTTTCCTCTCGAAGAGAAGGTGGACGAAATGTACTCAAAGCTATCAGAGGGTTGGCCTCGTGGTGGTGGTGGTGGGTCTCATCGTGGCGAAGGAAAAGTTGTCGGAAGACCAGCGACCACTGCCGCCGTAACAAAACGCAAGGAGCGCATCGAAAGAGCCAAGCAGGAGAAAGCGTGGTATGAACTGTAGCGGTTGAAGAAGATATCCTCTCGTCGATATCCTTGACATAGTCGACCAATGTCCACTCGAAACTTGGTAGCTATGAACGTAAAAGGTGGCACGTCTCGACGGTTGCTTTCAGATACAATTGTGCTTGTCTACATTTGCAAACAGGGAGCTCGGGGTGGGATTCAAATGACTTCACACTACTAGTGGCGGCCGCACAGCTGCTTCATGTGCTTCCTGAGGATGGTGCTCAAGTCGTCAAGCTCCCTGTAGGACGGGAAATAGTTGACATCAACCACATAGAGGTCTTGCGAGCCGTCATCCGCCACGATGACATCGAAGCCGAACAGCGTCAGCTTCAGCTCTTCACGAAGACGCTCGCCGATCGCACGCACAGCTGCGAAAATCTCTTCCTGCATCCATCCGCCGACAGCCTCATCTTGCGAAGCGCTGTCGTCGACATGAGGGTGGAAATCCTTGCTAGTGGGGTAGTTCTCCTGAGTGTTGAAGTGCACCTGCTGAGCATTTCCAGCCGCGAGGTTCGGCAACGAGCGTCGCTCCGCCACGTTGATGATGTCGCCCAGCACGTAGCCCTTGAAGAGGCGGCTCGAGTGGTTGACGAACTCCTGTAGCAGCAGCAGCGACAACAACCACAACGTCAACAATAGTCAGAGGAAAAGCCAGTAGACCTACTCAACCAGAATCTATCTGACCCCGACGGACAACCAACCTGATACAGCGCGGGATACTCGACGTAGAGCAAGTCTTCGCGCTTGGTGATGACGCTCATCATGTGCGACCGCTCCGTCGCTACAAAAAAGAAGACACAGCAGCTCTCGTCAGTTCTCCCGACCACGCCAACCTCCTCTCTGTCGCCAACTGCTAAGTACGCACCGCAGGCCTCCACGGACTTGCAGATGAGCGGCAGTCTCGTGCGTCCGGCGTCCAGCTCCGTCAACAGCTTCTGGAACTGCTCCGGGCTCTCCACCACGTGGAAGTTGGGCACCTTGAACCTCTGCGTCTGCTGCTGCATCTTCTCTGCCTTCTGCTCCATCGCCTGCAGCATCCTGCAGGCCGCGTGGCGACTCGTAAGCAGCCGCACGCTGTCCATGGGGTCCACCACACGCACCGACGGGTTCTGGCGCACGAATTCTTGCACCAGCTTCACTCGATTGGCAGCGTCTCCGTTTCCTAGCCCTGCGAACACCATATCGTGCGCCAGCTTGTGCAGCAGCACGTCTAGTGGCCTGTAGCGAGCGGCGAAGCGCTGGGCCGCAGCTGCCAGATCGGCGTCGCTCACGGAGCCCCCAGCGGGCGTTGCGGCTTCCAAGTCGATCAGCACGAAGCGCACGCCATCTGCCTCTAGGTCAAGCACCTCTTGCAGCCGCGCGATCTTCTTGGCGGGGAAGATGACGCCCACGACGAGAGGCTCGGAGTCCACCATGTCAACTTGGGCTTTCTTGAGCGTGATGGATAATAAATATTTCGAAGTAATGATTTCTGATGCAATAATTGCTCTTTAAAAAATAGCTTGATGGATGAGTCGGAATGGATTTTTAATGCAATAATTGATCGTGTGACCACGTTAATCTATGTGGGTTACACGAAGATCGGTTTCTCACACGTCACAGATCAACTTCAACTTGTGATTGATAGTGATAGATTGATAGATAGACCGATCAGGGATGCGAGCTATCCAGTCTGATGCAGAGAAAGTTAGGAGGCCAGGAACTTGTTGGTGTACTCGTCGGCTTCAAGCAGCTGGAAGCGGTGCGAGCTGAACACGAGCTCGGCGCCCACCACAAAGTGCTCAAGGATGTAGCGCACGCCCTCGGGGCTCTTGTACGCGCCGCGCTCAAGGAACTTGCCGTTTACGATGCCCGAGTTACGCAGCTCCGGCTCGTAGATGGATATCGTGTCGTCCGTGAGGAAGTACGTGACGATGAAGCGGCGTTGCTGTTGTTCCTTGCGGCTCGAAATGAGTCGCCCTCGGAAGCGCAGCAGCATGCGGTCGAACTCGGCCATCTTCTTGAAGTCCTTCCGCGGCGGCTTGGGGCACAGCGAGTGGTACGAGCCCAGCGAGTCCTCCTCCGTGCCGTATCCGTTGTACGGAGCTGGCTCCGGCTTGGGAAACACGGGCTTCTCCACTTTTGTCGGCATCGCCGGATCCAGCACGCGACCCCAGGCCATCTGGTAGTAGTCGCGCGTGTACTTATCTGCATCCACGAGACGCATGTCGCGCCCGAATACGTTGAGCGCAGCACCCACGAACAAGTCCGACTCGCCGTAGTAGCTATCTGCGCTAGTAGGTTCTTCGACGCCGCGGTCCTGGTCGTCCGTCAAATTTTGGCGCCAATCCTTGAGAAGACGTCCACGACGTAGCAGCAGCGGGAACGGGTCCCGGCCATTGTTCGGGCGAGACACTTCCTTGAACTCCACCGTGTCATCTTCGAGGAAGTAGTCGAGCGTGTACGACATGAGGTCACCGTAAAGCTGGTCACGCACATCGTACTCGCAGTGGAAGCACAGCACCTTGCGGTTGTTGGCCAGGAACTTGCGCTTCTTCTCCGATTGCAGACGCGATCGAATTGGGTTGCCCAACGATGCCTCCATGTAAGTCTTGAGCGGATACCGCTGCTTGCCGTAAAAGTGATCGTGGTCGCCACCACACATGCGCGTGATTTGGTCGCGGGTGAGAGTGTACTCGTCTTTTGGCAATGGAAGAGGCGAGCCCATGTCCACTCCTTTTTGCGCGTAGTACTCTCTCGTGAACTCGTCACACTCATACAGTTTAAAGCTTCGCCCAAACACATGCAAGTCAAAGCCCAGACGCAAGTCAGCAGATGAGTACAGCTCGCCGTCTGGGCGTCGAAGTTGGCACCGCTTTAGAAAAGTACCCTGCGGGATACCGCTGTTGGGTACTCGAGGCTCGATGATCTCAAAGGTTTCATCATGCAGGTAGAGCAGGATGGTGTTCTTGCGCATCCGAACAACTTCGAGGTTGCTTTCGTCTACGTTCTCCACATAAAAGCTCTGGAACCGCAGCACCTTTAGCACATTTTGCGGCGCGAACTTGCTCTCCTCTGGGTGTTCACTTGCCATCTTGCCGATATCACCGGCCGTAGTATCGAATCGTTCGGGATCGCGCAGATCTAGTCGTGTCGTGAGCGGGTTCATCTGGTTCAAGGTGCTGTCCAGACGCAGGGTCTTCTCAGCGAGCTTGAAGCGCTGCGGCTTCAGATGCGATCGTAGTCGTGGTTCATAGTTGGTTGCCCCGAGTAGCGTGTTCTTGGGTGTCGTGGTGGACGCCATTCCTGCAGATTGCTTCTGTCTAGAGTGAGAGGCTCAAGTGATCGATGCGCTGGATAACCTGGTCCTTTTAGCTTGTGCTGCTTGCCATGCATCCTGGGCAAACGCTCGACGCTATTCATAGGTAAATACACGTAGCATCCACGGCCGTGATAAATAGACTCCCGTCTCAATAGCGCAAAAATAGTAGATACTCACGGCGTTGAAGTTCTCGTCTCGATTTGTAAATATCTTCTCACCCAAGAAAAACACCGCTGTACTTGGCGCGATGGAGCTATAAGACAAAGCAATATACAAAACTTGTTTTCCAGAATTCAAGCAGGAGTCCCTGATTCAGGACACCCTGCATTTCACTTAGTTGCTGAGATAAATTCGACACAGGTCCCGGAAGTAGCAGCGAAGAATGCGGAACTCGGCGTCTTTGACGACTGGCGAGGGGTTTGAACTGTTCAACTCGGGGGACTGGATAAGGTTTGTCAGCAGCGTCACATGTCTGAACCAAGAACACATAGAAAGTCAGACGCAGCTCCGCATTACAAAGATGCCACAGCACTTGCACCTACCTATCATTGAGGTATTTCGGACTCGAATGCAGGTCCACCAGTAGCTCCAGGAACGGCAGCTGTAATAAACATATAATAGCGAAGGAGCACATTCATTAGTTCCTATCGCCAACCACATACAAGCTCACCACACAGATGTCAATATTCCACAAAACTTACCTCCCAAAAGTGCTGGAAGAATGCCTCATCGTGGGATTCAGGAGCAAGGCGCAATATACGGAGGCCGTACTTGAACTCTTCAGGCATAAAACACTGATAGAGCACGGCAGCTGCAACGTGCGCACCAACTTTTACGAGGCATTGGCTCTGAGATTGGCATAATAAAAAAGTGAGCACAACAAAGCAGCAGCAATCACGCATTTTAATGTTCGTAGAGAAGCCACTTACCAAACGGACAAGCGAGCTTTGATCTATGATGTCCACCACGGAAACCACGTCGGAGAAGAAATTAGTAGCTAGTGAGGCTGCCACCAAATAACCCTTTAGAGCGGCGCGCGGATCTGTCAACAGCGTTTTACGCTCGTTAGAAAAATTCGAAATTGGGTAGTGCTTCCAAGCCGAAAGCAAGTAGACTTACCAGAGGTCGAAGACAATCGCTGCTTCGACAGCGGATTCAGCAGTACGTCAGCTTTGGCACAGTGCCACCTTGGTTCGCGACCACAACGACACACCAAGCTCTCGAGAGCTCTAGAGTGTAACCTCACCAAATCTTCCTGGAAATTTTTCACGAACAGCACGGTAGCGCCAGCAGTGCCTAATTCAGATGTTGTCGACGGTGTATCTGGTGCAAACGCCTCCAAGAAGGCGAGGTCCCCATACGGAGTAAGATCGAACGATACACGGTAGTCACAGGAATTACGCATGTATGCGCGGTGCAGCAGCCCTGCGGAAACGCACACAAGCGTCTCCACGATCCACAAAGGAAGACCCATCAGCACTTTCTTCGACTTTCCCTCGATCTGCTTCTCGTCGCCGGCACTATCTGCCAGGTTTGCACGGATTGCATTCACCAATTCACGCCACTTCAGCAAGATGTCTGCAACAAGCTTGTTACTTGTCGTAATGGAGAATTCATCCCTTTCGGCACCTGGTACAAAAGATACATCACTACTTCCACCGGATATCTTGGCATTTAGTGCACCTGTCGAGAGCGGAGACGACGCAAGAGACGACAAATACTGAGTCAGCGAGCCGCACGCTACCACAAACTCCAGTTCGCAGCGCAACTGTGACGAAACAGGTGCCACAACCTTGCACTGAGACAGAGCTTCCCAGCAGTTATTGGCCGAGCAAAACGTGATCAGATTCCTCGAAAGCGGGCTGCTTCTATCGTTGCTCATGTCCTCCGCCAATTCTGTGTTTTGTGCAGAATTACCGACCTTGGACACGTCCGCCAATTCCTTCCGAAGAGCAGCTACAAAGGCATCCTTCAGTTTCGCACTAGGGAATGCAAATATACTGCCCACGTCTGCCATCATGCGAAAATGCTCCCTTTGCATGGCCACCGCACTACGAAGACGTCCTTCTACAGCCACCAAACTGTCCACACTCTCCGCAAAAGGCACTTTACAATACGGAACGTCTTCCGTAGCATGAAGATCACCACAGCGTCGAAGAAGCTCTGACGCGCCTGCTAAGCCCGCAATGCAGGGAAAGTGACGAAGAACTTGAATAACAAATTGCTTGATTCGTGACTTTGCGCTGCTGTCCCGGCCGTTCGCTAACGCAAATCCACTAAGCGCCAGCACAAAACGAGTTAGCACTGCAAAGCGCTTCTTGGTCTCATTTTCGTTTTTGGAGTTTCGTGCTATTGAGTGAAAAATCTCGTCTTGAAACAGACGGATGCACACGCAGACGCAGGTCTCTAGAGACGTAACCTCTTCCTGACCGTCTTCAAGAAGAAGAACCATCACCGCATTTTCAATCACAATCCGTTTGTAGAAGAACCGTATGGTAGGAGCGGCGGCATGCGGATCATCTTCCATAAGGTTGTTGCTACTCGACCGCAGCAAACGAAGCGCCTGTTGCTCCAGCGCAGCTCGATAACCCTGCGGTAGCCGCGTCAGCTCTGAGGCCACGATATCATTTTCTAGTAGCTCAATCACCTTGTCCCAATCTCGGCCTTCCCATGCCATCTCAACCTGCAACTTTGGTGTTTTGAGCAATGCAGGGCTCTCGTTCACAGATTGCACCTCCAGCACAGCTTCACACGCGGCGAGATATCCTTCCAGATCCGCTCGATCATCCGCAGACACCTTGCTCTTGCCTCCTTCCTTCATACTTTCGTCTCCATTTTCTCCACTCTCCACAAGTTCCGAGGCTCGGCTAAAGCAGCTGTAGGCCTTCTCAAACCCGTTGAAGCTGAAAAAATACACGCCCAGATCGTAGTACGTTTCCAGTTGAGTCTGCGCTGTCAGTTTCTGCTTCTCGTCATTCATGAGAATCGTCTGAATATTCTGCGCGATCTGCAAGTGGCTGGGCATGAGATCGCCCAGCGCCATCTGATACGTGGACAAGATCTCCTCGCCCTCACCGCGCGTGCTGCAGGTCAGGTATCCGTTCTGCGACTGCTTCACGAGCGCCCGCAGCGTCCACCGGTTGTGCAGCACGTGGGCCTCGTAGGGATGGATGGCGACGTCTCGCGTGAACTCGTTGCGGTTGCTGGGCGGCTGCTCGGCGAAGTCCACGATGCCGTCCAGCAGCAGCCGCTGGAAGTGCAGGGGCAACGCTTGCTCGATGGCCGACAGAGACAGCTGCATCTGCAGCGCCACTTGGGCCGCCACCAGCAGCAACGCGATGTAGCGCTTGTTGCGCACGTTGCCCTCGTCGGCCACTAGCTGCGCCTGTTCCAGGAACTCGCGCACCAACTCGATGGCCGACGTAGCGCTGTGCACGTCGCGCTTCTTCTGCTGGCGGAGTGTCGTCAACTACTTGGCAAAGAGAACAGAGTGATGGTCAAGTTGCAGTTGAGCATACAAACATCGAGAGTGGGTTGGCGGAGCGAATACGGGGGAGCAAGAGGACAAACATACGTACGTGCTTCTGGAGTGCCTCCGGGTGCAGCAGGAACTCGAACCAGGCATAGGACGGCGCCACCGGGGGAATGTCGACCACCGGCTGCTGGAACAGAGAGCGGTACACGCCGTCGTCCTCCTCCTGAGGCGCGGGCGTGCCTGGTCGCGGAGATCCGGGCATGAGCGGCATGGTCGCGTTTGGTGGAGAGAGCAGTAATAGTGCGAATTATTGTGCACCACATCAAGTATCATGTTGCTTGATTGTTGCTTGATCGATCGGCGTGACACCCGTTCGTCGACCAATCGCATGATAGGATGTGGGCCACAAAGTTCAAGTTGTGTGCGACTGGTGTGGCGGGTGCTTCGCCGCTAGCTGGTTTGGCAAATTCGATCGTGCGGCCGAGCGAGAGGAAGGACCGCAGTCATGAGCTTCCAGGCCTTGGGGAGGAACGTGCGCAGCAGCCGCCTCGTCGCACGCCACGCCGCCGCCAACGTGACCAGAACCGCGCGCTCGCAGGTGGCGCTCGCCGCCCAGCGCCAGACGCGCGTCTTCTCCGTCGTCCAGAGCGCCGCGCTGCAGCAGAAGAGGTTCGTCCGTCCGTCCGCCCAAATCCCCGCCACCAGTTGCAATACAGTTATTGTCTCTCAATATATTGCAAACGAGTTATTGACCGACTGCGTTGTGTTGTGTGCAGCTTCTTGCGCTTGCAGACGCTGATGATGACTCGCGCGTTCTCCTCAGGTACGGGCGGGAACTGGACGGGATTTTACAATGGAATACCATTGGATTAACGTGGACTGTGTGGTGTTATCCTACTGCTGCAGCTGCTGCCGATTCGGTGCCCGTGCCGTCCATGGGCGACTCCATCTCGGAGGGCACGGTGGTCGAGTGGCTGAAAGGTACACGGAGCTTGTGTGACGGGCGACTGGAGAGGAAGCCACAGAGTACTAACTGGCAATTGTTGTGGTGGTGATTTAATGCAGCCCCTGGTGACTTCGTGGACACGGACGAGGTCGTTGTGGTGCTGGAGACTGACAAGGTCAGTGTGGACGTGCGCGCGCCGTTCTCAGGCGTCCTGGAGGCCCAGCTGGCCCAGATCGACGACAACGTGCTGGTGGGCGCGCCGCTCTTCAGCGTCGTGAAGCAGGCTGCTGGCAGCGCGCCGGCGGCTGCGACTCCTCCTGCTGCTGCTGCTTCTTCTCCAGCGAAGGAGTCGGCAGCGGCGCCTGCTGAAGAGGATTTGGAGACCATCAACGTGCCGTCCATGGGCGATTCGATCTCGGAGGGCACGATTGTGATCATCCTCAAGAGTAAACTTCGTCTCTTAAAATGTGCAGGTGTGTACGATGCGTCCGCTAACTTTTGCTTCTTGTCGTTGAATAGACGTTGGCGACTATGTGCGCGCCGATGAGGCTGTTCTCATTGTGGAGACCGACAAGGTGGGGGTGCTGCTGTACAGTTGACACTTGTTAGCCCTTTTGACTGAGAATAATCATGTCTATCTAATTCGACCAGGTGAGCGTGGATGTTAACGCTCCCGTTTCCGGAAAAGTGACGAGCGTGTTGGCGAAGCTTGAGGACGTTGTGGAAGTGGGATCGCCCCTCTTTGTGATCGACAAGGCGGCTTCTGCACCGGCTGAGTCTGCGACTCCGGCGCCTACTCCTGCTGCTGCTCCTGTCCAGAAGGCTCCGGTTTCGCCGCCGAAGTCTTCAACTCCCGCCCAGGCTGCACCTACTACGCCTTCGGCGCCCGCTACGGGCCGATACAACCGCAATGAGACCCGCGTTCAGATGAGCGCTTTGAAGATCCGTACGGCGCAGCGGCTTAAGGACACGCAGAACAGCGCTGCCATGCTGTCCACCTTCCAAGAGTGCGACCTGGGCAACCTCATCGCTCTGCGTGATGAGCTGGGTGAGAGCTTCGAGAAGGCCCATGGTGTGAAGATTGGCATCATGTCATCGTTCCTCAAAGCCAGTGCACAGGCGCTTCAGCGCATTCCTGCGGCGAACTCCTGTACGTCCCAATGGGTTATGGTAGCCTGATATATATGCGTCGTCTTACTTACCTTCTTGTGTTCCATTGGCCTCTAGTCATCGACATGGATGCCAAGGAAGTCGTCTACAATGATTTCGTGGACATCAATGTGGCCGTGGCATCGGAGCGCGGGTGAGTCATTGGGGCAATAATATGGTATGGTCTGTCATATTTCAACTAACGTGTTGTTGTGCGCTTCGATTGTTAGCGTTGTGATGCCTGTTATCCGTAATGTTGAGAAGCTGAGCGTGGTTGACATCGAGAAGACGCTGGCTACGCTAGGTAAGCAGGCACGTGACGGCACGTTGGCGCTAGAGGATTTGGCGGGTGGTACCTTCACGGTCTCAAACAGCGGCGTGAACGGAGCGCTGTTGAGCACCTCGATGCTGACGGCACCGCAGTCGGCTGTTCTGGGCGTCCACGGTGTGAAGATGCGCCCGACAATGCACGCGGGCAAGGTGGTGTCGCGCCCTATGATGTTCCTTTCACTGACGTATGACCACCGCATCATTGATGGACGAGAAGGTGTGACGCTGCTGAAGAGTATCGCCGAGGCCATCAGTGACCCGCGTCGCCTGCTTCTGGGCATGTAAAGGTGTTATGTATACCTCGGCGACAAGCCGCCGCGTAAGTCACGAGAGAGAAAAACACGAGTCCGACGAAGGAAAAAGAAGGAATGAATGGACTATCCAAGTTCTAGAGTGAAAGATGAAACTTGGTTATTGTTACAAGCACCTCTAGTCGGAAGCGCATAGCACGCCGATAGATGGTGCATAAATCACAGCCGTACGCGGTGTGAAGTCTTTCGTCGCTCTGATATGACGGAGTGCCGGTGTTCCGGTTGGAGCCTGCCAGTGTGGATAGCACACGCGCCCGTGAAGTGGGTAGCGTTCATGTTCTGACGTGACTTTTACTTGAGGCTGTTGTTATCTTGACTCCATCGTGGATAGCTCGGCAGCAGCAGCTTGCTCGGCCATGCGGAGCACTTCCTCGGGGTCCTCGAGCTCTTGCATGTATGCAATCTCTTCATTTTCCTCCTCACCATCACCATCGTCGTCGTCATCTGCAGCGAGCTGCTCTTCCGCTGCCTCTAGTCTCTCTGCAGACTCCGCAAAGCCGTTAACAGCAGCACTTAACGCATTTACGCCATCTGCCAACGCCCTTGCATCTACTGCATCTGCAATAGACTTTGAAGCTTCCTCCGAATCGTCGACTTCCGGCATTTGATCGGCTACTGGAACCTCTTCCTCGTCAGCAAGGGGGGTATCTGGATCTTCCTCACGCATAGTCACAGAGGCACCAATAGTCTCGGCATCCTCGACATGTCCGTTCACTTCTCCAGCAACCTCAGCAGAATCGGTATCC
>LGSN01000675.1:0-21035 GCA_001314375.1 Phytophthora podocarpi | reverse complement strand
CAGTCGTCCGCCTAAATGTAGCCATTGGTGTGCCTCACACCAAGGAAGGAGGTAACTAACTTCTAACAGAAGTTGCTTCTGTTAGATTACAAGTGATGTACGTGTCACGCGAGCAATACTGAAGACGCGCTCCACGACATTGGATGTCGGTGGAATGCTCTTCAGCTGCTCAAACTTCACACATTCTTCGGCAAACGTCGGCGCTTTCGCAAGCGCTCAACAAACGACCCTAGCTCCTCTTCGTCCTCGCATTGCTCAGCCAGGTAATCGCAAAAGGCTGAAGCGCCGTCTTGTCGGCCCGCATCGGCCGGTCTGTTTTGCCCCGCAGAACACGAACACACCCAGACTCAAAGTCTGGACTGTGAACAATATTGACCCGGGGTCCTGCACGTACGACAATTTCACAAACAGTAACATATAAAGAATAAACAGAATAGTAAAATAAAATTTATCAAGGTAGCGTGCGTATTGTGGCTTGACAGCGATACGCTCGTCAAATCACTCACGAACGTCGAGCAAGTCAACATCGCGACCTTGAAGCGCTTTCGATGCTGACTCAAGGTCACACAATTCATGGGAAAGCGTGCGCAGCCTCTTATTTGCTACCGGAGCGGGCAGCAGCTCCATTAGATCGTCGTCTTCGACGTCGATGAGTTCTAATAACATGAAATAACGCCTGATCATAGCAAAGGTGGAACTCCAGCGAGTATTCTGGCGAATAACAGGTTGCAGCTCCGTCTTCAACCTTTATCAAAACATTACATTAGAAACACAAATTTTCGTTAGCCAAATTTAACAAGTGTACCACACCACAAATACACAAAAAGGAATTTCTACGTACCAGAGTTTGGTCGATTGGGTTAGCGTTCGCAGCTTGACCATTAGCGCCTGGACGGCGGCCAAATCTTCTTCGTGCGAGGCCATGTCTTCATAAACAGCAAGGTTCAATCGATGGCTCGCGCAGCCAACTAGAGGCACCCCCATGAGAGTCGCCATCCATAGCAGTTATCGCCTACAACGAAGCGACACTGCTCCAGCTGCACTCCATAGTCTCGGGGCGGCATAGTGGCGAGGAACTCGATGTGCCCCTGTGCTGACAGGTCGTCGTTCACCGAGTTGAGCAGCGGAGCCACGCTCAACAGGGGGCTTCAGGCAGCAGTTTAGCTCGTAGCAGGCACACACGGCGTGGTAGTGCTCGGACGCATGCGTCCAGCCATCGATCATGATGCCGAAGTGTGGGGGAATTTCCGTCGCAATTGAACGCTCGATGGCAAGCACCACCCCGCCCATACCCGCCCGCAAGGTCTCTTGCGAGATGGGATCTAGAATCGAATAGCTGAAATAACATCCACATATCAGATTCTCCAGTATACATAGCATAGATAACCCAAGTATAAACGTACCGCCTAGCTTCGCGGCTCTCGCAAAAGGCGAGCGGCAGGTTGGACTGGACGTTCAGGCCATCCAGCCGTACAGGTTCTGTGCCGAATGACGTACGAAGTTGAGGAGAGAGTCTGTCTCCGCAGTTGTTGCGTCGAGCATGACCGCCTCGTAGTCGGGGTGCTCTGGCAGCAAATGCTGCATGCGGTTAGAGTACCCGATTCGATGAGTTTGCTTCCGCACCGTACCGCAACAACAACGAAAATACTCGAGAATTACCTCATCGTTTTCGTCGCGGCACGGGCGGAAGTAGAAGCTTGACACTTGAGCGCTGGTGTAGGCTGGGCGAGCAGGCCGAGTGACGCTAACCATGGTGTAGTAGGGGTCTTGGGATGCTGAGCTTCTTGAACGACGAGAACTGAAAAGTGAGAGGCGTGGATGGAACACAAGACAGCTCCACAGCTTAGCATCAACCCTAGAACTTGTGAATGGTTGGACGCGAGTAGATAGCTGGCTACCGTAAAACAAAAGTAAAGATATAGAAATCACCTCTCATAAATGATGCAATGTCACTTTTAAAAAGAATCAATTCTCACGTGGTCGTTTGGGGGTCAGCCGAAATGCGTAATTTATTGTTATTTTCGGAAATAGTTATTGTCAATGCTATTTTCGGAGGCCGTGCCTGCCTGTCCGCGAGCCTACTTCTCATGCATGTAAGCTACCGCCTGGTGAGAGCAGTGATGGTAGGAAGATGAACCTGGAGACAGGCATTTTTGCAACCTGCACAAAAAGTATTTTTAGGATTGGTAGCTTATATCCTACTTTGAATGAACTGTATCCGAGTTTGAACCTTGAATATCTGATTATGAAAAAATATATGAAATCATATCCTAGCGTGTTCGACTTCGAGTGCAATGGTGTCCGAGGTTGGTCGGGCAAGGTGTAGAGATTACGACAGCTGCAATCACTACGTGGATATTACATGTATGTGTTCTTGGTATTTTAATCTCGTTGCACACCTACGAGTCAAATTGAAGAATGGGCGGTTGACGAAAGCTCGGTTTTGCAGTGTTAACACGAAGACACAGCTCTCGTAAGAAGAATGATTTCGATTACCGATTATTTGGCCTTCTCAATCTGCAATATGTAAATGAAGGAGACCACTGCCGAGTGAATCGTAACTATTCCACTACTCTGTGGGAAACCACGCCAGTGCGAAAAGTGAGGTAAAATTGTACAGGCCACAATTGAAAGAGGTGCTTGCTTGGTGCGTCGGAGGTGTCGTAGGGTTATGTTGAACTCAGAACTTGCTCGAGTGTCGAAAGAGGCGGCGACAATGAGCACTGAATGTGTTGTAAACGGTTGCGATAGCGGTTCTGACGGGATCTGGTTCGCCATTCTTAAAACAGAGGCTATTGCGTTCTGTCCAGAGGTGGTAGCGTGCCCAAGCGGGTATAATTTGCAGTTTGTGTGGAAGGACCAAGGACGTCCATCTATTGAAAATCGCCTCAAACAAGAGTAGATCTCTCCAACCCAACCGCCGACCCATGCCTCGTACCTAATACTCGAGTGAGAAGAGAGGTCAGATGCTTGCATTTATGGATACTTCGCATCACATTACCTGCCCGTGAGTGGTTGCGTGACAAGAAATTTCGTGGCATTAGGATCAACGTACAAGATACTGCGAAAAAACCTCAAACACATTCCAAGTGTATCGTTTGAAACGATAATCGTTTCCACAGGTCTGTTGTCATACTCAGGAAATTGATCGTTTGGCTCCCTTGTTCTAATAAATTCTGTCACGCTTTGAGGAATTGCCTCGCTGCAAACCCTGCCATCTTCTGGACACCCACTTGACCATACGGCAGTATCCATGGCGGGAACAATGAGAAGACATTCGATACACCTTCGTTCACATCCAATTCCCAGTCTTCGACGCCATCAGTTTTGGCTTTCTCCACGAGCAACACGGAGTCTTGATAGAGGTAGTCCAACGTAGCTGCCTGAATGAACACGGGTGGGAGCCTACTAAGGTTGCAATGAACCGCGGAGGCGTCAGCCCACGTTGTTCGAACTGAGCACGTCGGATGATACACAATACGAGCTGCTTTGGCTATACTGCGAGTCAGGATACAATCCCGAGCACTAGATGGGTCTATGCTTTCGCTGAGGTTGACAAACGGACTTGAAACAATAGCAGCCAGCGGTAAATGGTTCGGCTTGGTCGAGTCACGCAAGCGAAGCAATGCCGACATGACGAGCCCTCCTCCTGCGCTGTCTCCCGCCAGGATAATTTGGCCAGCTGACAAGCCTTCGTGATCAAGTAGATACTCGTACACTGCCACTATGCCCTCTGGCTGCTTGGGGAAGCAGAACTCCGGCGTCTTGTGGTAAGTAGCTAGGAAGATTTCCACCTGCGTGTTACTACCGAAGTTTCCAAGCTCGCCCTCGATAGCTGCTCCCAGCGATGTGCCAAAGAAGCTGTAGAACTTTGGGCTCAGAAGCGAAAATGCTCCACCGTGCACGTACACCAACCACCACCAGCCGTTTGGCATCATCTCTTTGAGTGGTCTTCGATCGGAGCCACAGATGCTCCAAGCCATTGAAATCCACAGCTTCCACGCGTCGGCAGTACCATTGACAGTAGAACCAGCCCAGCACCGAACTCACTACCTCACTTTGAGCTCGGATCACCCGGGCATGCTGGGCATCCATGACCATACGATCCCCGTACAACTCGTTGATCGTTCGAATCGCCGCACTGAGAAGCTCGAAGCGCAGCGTCCAATTGGGGAATTTCGGCCGAAATCCTCGCGCCACGAAGCGTGCGAAAGTCCAGCAAACAGCGGTTGCAATCCTTGCTGCAAGAGACGCTGCTTCCCACGGAGAGCGGCACATCCCGCTTAAACCTGAGTTGAGCGCTGCCAACGCAAGCGCCCCGCCGGTGCCTCCGATGAGTAAATACCATGGGATCGCTTACTGCTCGGCCATGGCGAATCGTTTTACGTATGTCTTCGGTGATACGACCGCAAACACAACTTATGTTTTTGGCAGATCAGATACCTCCACGTCCCACTCCTGGCAACCAAAGTCTCCGATCCAATGCTCCTGGCCAATCCTATCGCGCTCTACGCCGCAACAAAAGAGAGCAAGAAAAACTCAAAAGTCCTTAGGGGCCCACAACACGCACCACTTTCCAGACCTATCTTCACGGGATCCATGCTGGGCTGTATTCGTCTTGACTGATCAGCAAATTATTGAGAACGAGGAAATCTCTCTCTACGTACCCCTCGCGTTTCTCGGCACTGCCCCTCTATTCATCCTTGGTCTTCGAGGACGCATCACCGTACATTTTGCGGAGCTTTTTCAGACGTTCCTCGGTCTCGCGGGCTTTATCAGGGGACGGCGAACCGCTACGTGGGTCACCCCTAGACATGCCTGGCTGCACCACAACCACCTCATCTCGTTTTGCTGGGCTGCGTGAGCGCTTCCTTGTGGTCCAGCGATCCAGTTTTAGCGACAGTGAACCCTTGTAGCTAGCGGGCCGCGATGCATAGTCACGTCCGACAGCCTCAGCCTTGCGCCGTTCTCGCTCACGCACTTGCTGCAGCAAGTCCCCGGTAATATCGCTGCCGCTGTATCAAGCACACAAAATAAAAAATATGTGAGTGAAAAGCGCATGCTCGCATCATGGAAAAAACGTACCCAGCCTTGCTTCGCGCGTGGCTGCGACTGTGGCTACGGCTGGGGTCGCGACGACGACGGTCTCTAGAAGCGGATCGCGATCTGCTCCGAGATCGATGGCGCGTGCGCGACCGTGAGCGATCACGACTACTGCCACGACGCCGGCCGCTGTCTCGTCGGCTGTCACGATCTCGGCCTCTGTCACGCCCTCGTGAACGCGAGTGAGATCGTCCAGTAGATCGGGAACGAGAGGGCGAGCGTCCACGACGTTGTTTGCCCTTATCGAATTCGATATCACCAAGACTAACTTTCTCTGTATTTCCATACGCCGGGAACGAGACCTGGTGGAACAACAATGAGAACAGATTAGCGATTGCAGACCTGTTATCCGGTACTCCACCAAGCAAAGCTTACCCAGAATTGATTGCCTTCATCAACCGAATCAATTATCGCGTCGTACATCTACAGACACGACACAAATAGTCAGAAAGTCCGAACATCACATCGATCTAACGCAAATAAAAGGAAGCTAGCTCACCGCAGGCTCGTTCTCCTCGTCGGCGTACATCGCCCGGACTTTCGTGCCAGGTTTCAGGCGGTCAACGATCGCCAGGTTCTCTTTAGCACGCTCCTTCTTTCGCGATAACAGTAAGAGCTAACGTAGAGCAATCACACATGCAGATCGAGCCTCGTCAGTACTCTTACAAAACTTCAACATTACCTCACCCACAGACAAACTCCTGAACGTAACCCCCACCGACCAATGAGGCACTCCCTCATCCAAAACCCGCCTCGCTCCAATCATCCACGCACACCTCAATGAACTCACCTTGACTTTGATCCCGTCCTCGATCTTCTTCGGGATACGTGGCAGAATCGTGCCGAAGTAATTGTTTTCTTCCAGCAGGCTAACCAGCCACTCTCCAATGGTTCTACAGCACCGCCATCAAACAACACAATTTCACGCTCAGCACTCCAATTGATGACTGCTTGCTGCAGTGGTAAACAGAGTCACAAAAGCAGCAGCAGTCTTCCTTACCACCCGGCGGCACACAAGCACCCAACTCACGTTTTCAAGCTTGGGTTGGCCGACGCGTTGAATTCCTCCGAGTCTTCCAGGTACGGCTCGAACCACTTCCAGAGCTCCTCCGGGTCGCACGTGAAGCGAAGGTACAAGAATCCAATCACACGGATGTACGGAGAGTCCTGCAGTCATCAGCACCAGTCAATAATCAGCCTCTTTATGCAGCATTTAACCTCGTAAATAACCTGTCTCTCCTCACCGTGTGACGCAGCAAGCCCTGCATCTGCTTGACCGTGAGGCGCATAAGGAAGAACTTGTGCAGCAGACAGAAGCAGCTCGACGGGATGCGTGTCGTGCCAGGAGACCATGGCTCTGCGTTGCAGCAACATAAAACACATTAGCGTACAGGTTAACCTTTATACCGTTTTAAACAGATTAATTAACCTGTCTCGTACCGGCATGATCCACTCGGTAGTAGATCTCGTCCACCACTTCATGGTACGTTCTGAATTTGTAGAGCTCGTGGAAGTAGGCGGACTGCAGGATGTTCTGGTGCAGCAGCGTGTTCAGGTTGTACGTCGTGTCGTTGCCATAGCTGCAGCAGATTAAAACCCAGATTAATTAGTGGGTTAAATCGAATAACTCTGGATGTAGAGGGAGATCAAAGACAGGGCCGGCACGAACATGGGCAGCTCGTCTTGCTTGACGCGGCGCTGTGTCTCCTCGGGAGGCTGGTCCTGCGCGCTCTGTCCACGCAGAGACTTCTGCAGCGCGTGACGAGTCAGCGCCGAGCGGGACATCGCAGCAGCAGGGGTTAAATGGCGGCTTTTGCAATTTAACCTTGTAAAACATATTGTGTGACACACACCGATGTTCAGAAATGGCTACAGTTTTGGCAGTTGGCATGTTGCGCTTCCTGCATCTACAGCAGAAGAAGCAAGATGTCATGGCGTGCGAGCTGGCGTGCGTATAATAGTTAGTTGACGCACTGAGAAAAATTCACCCGCCACCAGCAACGGCCGAGCTGAAGTTTTGGGTGTTCGGTTCGCACTGAAGCGGGGGTTTGTGGATCAAAGTACATGTATCAGATGCAGGTTCAGTATGAACAAGCAAAGCACCAGCAAGCCAAGCAATGAACCAGCAAGCAAAGCAATGCAAGCAATGGTGGCAACGACAACAACGTAGTGAGCGCAAAATGGCCGCCAATCTTGCGGGAGGATGCGGTGGATTTCGTCATAATTATCGCGGACAGTCTCTAATAATTTAGCTGGGGTAGAGGGAGGGTGGTCGTCGCGAGGTCGCTCCTTGCCGAGGGCTGTCTGTCGGTCGAATCGGCCTTCCACAGCGGGCGATGTGTGTCTGCTTCCTATCGCAGTCAACGGGTGGACAGCGCTCTGCTCGCCCAGCGTCCCCTCTGTGCCTTCTTCTTGGGTCTAACTTAGCAACTCTTCAACGCGGCCAGCCACATGGACGCGTCGGCGTCGTGGTCGGCGTACACGTACATGTCCTTGTGGTTCTCCAGACGGATGCAGAGGCCGTTTACATGGCCACTCCAGGGCACGGCGGACAGCACCTCGAACGGCTTGTCGGGTTCATGTGGGTCCGAGCTGCGCTGCGTCCGGCTCCGCCGAACGGAGAGGTGGCCATCTGTCAGCGTCATAAAGCGCTTCTTCCAGCTGGGCAGCAGACCGCCGCGCACGTGCAAATAGCCCTGCATGTCGCAGTCTTGTGCATCGTCCTCGTCTTCGCTGCTCAGCACGCTCATAGCCGTGTACATGTACGGCGAGTTGCCTTCTGCCTGGTACGAGCGCTGCGTGGACAGGTCGCTGGCCATCGTCCGACGTAGCGGCGCCTGCCCCATCATCTCTCCTCGCATCTGTGGCGCTTCCTTCAGTACTTTGAGCCACTGCGCGCGAGAGTTTTGGTCTCCCGCCTGCACGTAGAGCACGCGTCCGCTGGAGCTGGTGATCTTGAGTCCGAAACTCGTCATGTCCGAGGTCTCCGCCTTGGCGACGCGCAGTCCGCCCCTCACGGGCAGGTCAAGGCACTGGGTGCCTCCGCCCAGGATGTCGGACGCAATGACGCAGCACTGCGTGTAGTAGGTGAGCGCGGCGCCGTTGAGCAGGAAAAAGCGCTTCTTCCACGTCTTAAAGGACTGACCGCGCTTCCAGAGCCAGCCGTAGAACGCGGCGCCATGGAGATCCTGCGTCGGGATGTTCATCATGGTGAGGCGGTCAGTGAGCGAGTTCGACGCCGTGCTGGCCGCCAGCGACGAGGACGATGACTGCGTCTGTGACAGTGGGGACTGCGCCAGCTTGCGCTTGCTGCTGGCGCTGCTGAGGCTGAAGCGCTGGCTGCTGCGCATACTCGGGTGGCCTTCGGGCGTCACGGGCGACACGCTGTCACCCAGGATGGGGAACTCGGAAGAGTTGGTGTCCACAAAAGTGTCGCCGCTGCGGTCCATCATGCGATAGGCGAGACTCGTAACGAAGGGGATCTGCTGTACTGTACGTCCGGAGCACTGTCGACAAGAGTTGTTCGTGAATGTCTGTACCTGTACTAATGGCAGCCCAACTGCGAACTGATGAATGGCGAGAAAAAGAAGACGGTCGTTCTGAACTCCCGCCGTAATTCAACCAACTGTTGAGAGCGGGTTTACACTTGCTTTCACTATGGATAGAATATAGTTCTAGTCTGGATTTTTCCGCGAAAAAGCCATAAAAATGGCAGTAGCTTGCAGGCTAACGTCATTTTTGCGTGCGAGAAGTCTGGATAACAACGCCAAAGCAATCATGGAGTGCTTGACGACGGCGGCGATCAAGTCGTTTCAAGCGACTAATAAACGATCCAGCATACCTTATCCAACCGAAGACTTGCACTATCCTCTCCATAGTCGCCGCGAAGTGGCAGTAATTAACGCTCACTGTCGACGACGGCTTTCTTGTCCGTGCAGTTACTGCCGTTATTTAGGCGCTTGCCTTGGTGAGTGAAGGCAAAAGTCGAGCAGCCAAAACCAACTCTCTTGGCAGCAAGGCACTCTAGGCTAGAGTCTAGCCCGTCGATTCGGCGACAATATTCCGTTCGTTTGCTTGTTGGGCAAAAAACTGGTATGGAGCCTGTACGAGTCACGCTAAGTCCAGATCTTGCTAAACACGACGACCACCACTTGCCTAGCTATGACAAACGCAACCATGCAAAACGAACATTCAACGACCGCG
Source organism: Phytophthora podocarpi (assembly GCA_001314375.1). Lineage (NCBI taxonomy): Eukaryota > Oomycota > Peronosporomycetes > Peronosporales > Peronosporaceae > Phytophthora > Phytophthora podocarpi. The sequence goes on along the minus strand of LGSN01000675.1, from coordinate 11,729 downwards.
AGCATTGCCTAGTCTGCTAAGCCTACCTCAGCAAATATCACGAGATGCTGGAAAATCGCAAGAAGCGGTTTCTCGCGGTTGGGTTGAGCGAGACATTCACAATAATGGGCGCGGCAATGAGTCTCCCACGAACGCCGCGAACAACTTTTTGCTGGCTGCTCGGTGCTGGCGACGCCGTCGCTGGTGCGGTCATTGGATTTTCCCCTCCGTTGATCGCTGTCATCTCTATGGCTGCAGACGCGACGAGAGACTGCCAAAAGGGCATTGCAGAGACTGACGAAGTTGGTGGCGCGATTTGCCCAACAACACGGCGGCGCCGCCGCGACGATGACCGTCTACGGGCTGATCTCATATCCGACAAAGGAGAGATGGCGTCAACACGGTTCAGCAAACCCAGCCGCCGCGTCCGGCTGCTGGCTGGTGTGTTTGAAGGCGCCTCAAAAGCTTCGCGTCGAAACCCAAGCCGAGACTTGTGTTCAACACAACAATCACAGTGTGTTGGCGTATTGAACAGCTGCGGGCACTGCAATTAGCTCACTGAAGAGTGCAGGACACGGCCCGCTTCAAGGTAGGCACGCCGCCGCCGCAGATGGCTTGGCGTCCTGCAGGACGGAGCCTCCATCATGGAGGCCGTCCGGTGCACTGGACGAGCTGAGTCACTCGCCAAATGTTTACTCCACAGGGCGAACCCACGGCAAACCTACACTGGCCCAAAGCCGAGGAATTGCTGTCGTCGCGCATTCTTGACGACGCTCTGCGATCGAATGTCTTGATTGCGGTGGGAGCCGTCTCGGCAAAGCCAACAAAGGTTTTCGCGAGTGCGAGCAGCGACACTGAAGCAGTAATGCTCCGGACACTGACCGGTAACAGCGCTGGAAGATACTACTGTAGTACAACTATTAATAGCTTACTATGAATGAGAGCAATATCCACCCGCAGGGCAAATTCATTTCTTCTGAACGCCCAAAACTGGGCGATTATGTCGCTCGCGCTATCTGCAAGCGGAGCTCCTAACTACACTGTGGCCACGCTCGCAGGAGGTCCCATCTTAATACACTTGTAGCTCCTTCGAGCTGCTTACATCTTGGAGGGGTTGCGGAAGTGGTTGCCGGCGTACTTGGCGTCGCTGCCGAGGGCCTCCTCAATGCGCAGCAGCTGGTTGTACTTGGCCAGACGCTCCGAGCGGCACGGGGCGCCCGTCTTGATCTGGCCGGTGGCCAGACCCACGGCCAGGTCGGCGATGTACGAGTCCTCGGTCTCACCGCTGCGGTGCGACGTCATGACGCCCCAGCCGTTCTTCTGCGCGAGCGCCACTGCGTCCACGCTCTCGGTCACGCTGCCGATCTGGTTCACCTTGAGCAGCAGTGCGTTGCAAGCTTTCTTGTCTAGGGCGGTGGCAATGCGCTTGGGGTTAGTGCACAGCAGGTCGTCACCCACGACCTGCACCTTTTCGCCGATGCTGGCGGTGAAGGACGTGTAGTGCGTCCAGTCGTCCTGGTCGAACGGGTCCTCGATGCTGACGATCGGGAACTCCTTCGCTAGGTCCTGGTACAGCTGGCCCAGCTCCTCGCCAGTCAAAAGGTCTGTGGAGCCCTCCGTCTTGAAGTTCAGGTCGTACTTGCCGTCCTTGGTCAGGAACTCCGACGAGGCAACGTCCATGCCGATGCCGATCTTGCCGTCGTAGCCAGCACGGTTAATAGCCGTCATCAGAAGTTCCACGCCCTCGCGGTTGCTCTGAATGTTGGGGGCAAAGCCACCCTCGTCACCAACGTTGGTAGCGTCCTGGCCGTATTTCTTCTTGATGACGCTCTTGAGCTGGTGGTACACTTCGCAGCCCATGACCATGGCCTCCGAGAAGCTCTCAGCGCCCGTGGGCAGCAGCATGAACTCTTGGAAAGCCAGCTTGTTGCCGGCGTGCGAACCGCCGTTGATAACGTTGAAGCTGGGCACGGGCAGCACCAGGTTCTTGTTGCCGATCAGGTCCGCAAAGTGCTGGTAGAGCGGGACGCCCTTGGCAGCTGCTCCGGCCTTGGCCACAGCGAGCGACACGCCCAGGATGGCGTTGGCGCCCAGCTTGCCCTTGTTCTCCGTGCCGTCGATCTCGCGCATGAGGTCGTCAATGTCGCGTTGCTTGGTCGGGTCGGCGCCGACGAGCTTGGGGGCCAGCACGCTCTTGACGTTCTGCACGGCCTGCTGCACGCCCTTTCCGGCGTAACGCTGGCCGCCGTCGCGCAGCTCCACGGCCTCATGGATGCCAGTGGAGGCGCCCGAGGGCACCGAGGCACGGAAGATCTCGGAGCTGCCGGACATCGTCAGGTCCACCTCCACCGTGGGGTTGCCGCGGCTGTCGATGATCTCGCGCGCGTGGATGGACTGGATGGTGCTGGCGTTGCGAGCGGCACCGGCGGCGGCGGCGGCGGCGGAAGCCGCGCGACGCAGTGGAGCAGACGTACGGGCAAGCATTGTGAAGAGAAAGGGGGGTTCTTGCGGAGCTTGGAGCAAATGGCAAAGTGAGTGACGAGTGGAGCCCCAAGCAGAACTCACCAACGTCAAAACAAATAAGATGCGGTGGTATGCGGACGACAACGCATTAGTTTGGATATTCATTCTAAACTCTCGCTGTATTTACATACTGAACATTTTGTAATAATTAGCATCTGGTTACACAGGGTATATGAGGGGACATTATCATTAATGGGAGGTTACGCAGCCGAGAATCGCGATCTCGCGTGCCGGTGATGTGGCACAAAATGCGCTTTTATCGACCAATGCGAGGAAAAGATGGTGAATTTACTTCCTATCACTGGCCAATAATACGTGGGGCTGGATTTGAAGAGCGAAACCAAGCAGCAAAGTCGCTCGTCAGATGGCTTACTCATTCATTCACGCGCCCGGACGATTTGAAGCCGGTCGAGACCAAGCAGCCCAGTCTGGGCCCCGATGCTCGGATGCTGAATCTGCGCTGGTGACGCCCACTTGCCGCGCGTCCATTTAATGATCGCTGGGTAATGGACTCCATTACCCAGCGACGTCCAACTCGCCTGCAGCAACTAACCTGCAGCGAGCAGGGAGTCGGCAGCCGTATGATACTGTAGTCTTTCCATCGATGTTCACGGACAAGTGCCGCTCATAGGCGAAGAAAGATTCGTTGCTGCAATGGTCGATGAGACAGATCCGCAGTGATGTTCGGATGCTTGTCGATGCCTATGCTGTCGCGGGGGTTGCGCTAGTTGTATTATAGTTCAGTCAACTCGTCACAAACGTCCACCCCTTCACAACTTGTGAAGGGGTGGACGTTTGTGATGACTTGAGTGAATTAAAACTCCATGTTCAACTCTACATGTACATGTAGTGGCCTCCACGATGGAGTTAGAGTGTCGGTTGTTGCTTTTCCAAAATTGTCTGGCATTGAAGTCAAGGACATCTATTGATAATACTCCTGCTGCTTTGGGGGCACATTCTGATCACCTGAAACCCAAGCTGAAAATAATGTTCAAACTTGCAGGCTTCCTGTTGGCGGTGTTGTCAATTATTTATCGATATTCATCGGAGTTACAAATTGACGGAGAGACCGTGGTTTCTCGTCTCCAACGCTTGCTTGGGTATTGACGCACCAAGCTGTGGGTGCCACAGCATTGAGTTTATCTCCACCTGAGCGTATTCCTCGTCCATAATTAGCAAATTGTTGATATATAGGTACTAGTAGTCAGCAAAACGAGGTATCGTATTAATCAAATTATATTCCTTCCAGCGGGCCCACGCAACATCAAATTGTTCTGTCTGAATCTCTCGGCAATCCACAAAGCTTATCCGGGAGGGGGGGGGGGGGGGGCAAGAAACTTCACAAAACGGCGTGAAATCATGCTGGATATCGTTTCTATCACAAAATCATAGTAGATATCCTGTTCAGGCTGTCTGCATTGCTTCTCAACGCCCTGCATGTCGTGGAAGTCTTGCGAGTTGTGTATCGAGTTTGGTTCCATGGGGAGAGCTTGAAAGCCACGTTGTAAACTCGGGAATCATGAGCCTCGACTCATAAACTGGCTGCCCATAAACTCACTTATTACGCGTCTGCACAATATGTATAGTATCTTCGATCAGGTGAGCACACTAAGAACCTTCAGAAGCGATGGAAGTTGGAGGCACCTAGCTCGGTGTTTATACTACTGTAGTAGTCCACATTACGAGCGCCTTCACATGTTCGAAACAGCAAGACAAACAATAAGTTTTCCCCAAAATTTTGTCCCACGATTACTACCGTTTTTCACTCATCATCATATGTTACAGCGTGACTTTGAAGCGGTAGAACCGGTGACCAACAACATAGACAGCTTCAAATGGGGCCACAGCACAAAACAACTTCATACCCACCAACTTTACAGCGTCACGCATGCAAAATTGTCGTGTTAGTCATTTACGCTGCGGTTGAAAACCCACGACCGACGTAATGAGTTGGTCTATAACTCGCTGTCTATGCTGCTGAAGAGGGCCCGCTCTCTACGGCTGCTACACCATCAATCTCCATTTCAGTTTTGTTGTTGTCGCTCACGTCGGCAATTGAATCCGTCTGGTCGACTGTGACACCATTCAAGAACTGCTTCGCTGCGAATACTGCCATACTCTGCACCGCGACGCAAGCATAGGGCAAAACGTATCCTGGAATCACCATGAAAACATGCGGGACACCTTCGTGCACGTCCATTTCCCAGTTAGTGACACCATCGGCTTTAGCTTTTGCATCAAGGCGCACCGAATGCTGGAACAGAGTGTCGAGGCTGGCAGCCTGCAGGAACACGGGCGGGAGGCCTTGCAGGTCGCAATGCACCGGTGAGGCATCCGCCCACGTACTCGGATCGTCACGTGTTGGATGGTACGACAGAACACTTGCAGCTGTCATGTTGAGCGGAAGCACACAGTACTGGCCAGCGATTTCATCCTCATCTCCAGTGAGGTCGGCTAGTGGACACATTACAACCGCCGCCAGCGGTAGCGGCAGCTTTGACTTCCAGCTCGACAGTCCATCACGAACTCGTAGCAATGTTGACATCACCAGCCCTCCTCCAGCACTGTCACCTGCCAATATGATCTGCGACGGCTGCAGCTTCTCGTGCTGCAGCAAGTACTCGTACATGGCCACGGCATCTTCCGCCGGTACTGGGAACTGATGTTCCGGTACCTTGCGGTAGTTTGCAAGGAAAACGTCCACCGCAACGTCCGTGTCGCGCCCAAGCTCGTGCTTGATGGCACCTATCAACGCACTGCAGAACGAGATGTACATCCTCGGACTGAGCACGGCGTATCCCCCTCCATGGAAGAAGAGCACCACCAGTCGTTTGCATCTGCTCTGACTGCTGCTCTTGCCAGACAACGACGACTTCAACCAGATATGCTCAAGTCCATTGAGTCGCACGCTCTCGAGTCTCAAACCGTGTTGCCAGCGTGCAAACCAGCCTAAGAACGTCCCGAACATTGCCGTGTGATGGCGAATCGCCTGTGCGTGCTGGACGTCGACGATGCGTTCGCCGAACCTGTTGGCGGCGCTGCGCATCAGCCCGTGCAGCAGTTCGTAGCGCAGCGACCACTTGGGGAACTTGGGCTTGAACCCTCTCGCGACGTACTGCGCCGTGATCTTGCAGAGCGTCCAGGAGATCCCAGTCAGCAGTTGCGCAGACTCCAACGGAGTGCGACAGAAGCCGCGAGTCGCTTCGAGGATCAGCAGAAGAGCGATCACCCCCGAGGTACCACCGAAGGCCCAGCGCAGGACCTTGCGGCGACGTTCTGGGTTCGCCCAAAGGCGGAGGATCGACGCGTGCACCTTCTGAAGAGGCTGACGCAGTTGTTGCATGGTTGACGTTGAGACGGAAGCACTCACCATAGCCGCGGAGTTTCAGGAAGTGATGCAGGAGTTCGACGCCTGCACCACGGTCGGACCCAATGAAGTGCAGACGTGAGAGATCGGCGTCACGCCAGTCGAAAGGATACGACTAACATGTTTATTTGATTTAGCCATCTTCGTTGTCGAGGTTATGTAGTTTGAGAAGGATAGATGGAGCGGAAAAGACTCGAAGGAGGTGTATTGAAGTAGTTAACGGTACTATTTGTATAGAAATCCGCAGGTACATGTTGAAGTTGCCGATTATGGCATGTTCGGATGACGTATTATATTAATAATAATAATAATAATAGTAAAAAAAATAATGTCATGTATTAATAGTACATGTACTGTAAAATGCAATGACACCATTACTACTACTACTAATGTCATGTAGATTGTAGAAGCCTATGCATAAATAATGGCATGCTGAAGCCGCAACACATAAACTAGATCGCTTTCGCTTTAACCGGGAGGGCACTTCGTTTGTAAATTGAATCGATATCGATGTTCATGTATTTGGTTCATTTGGCCGTCTACTACAGGTTGATGGTGGCGCCAATAGCCGTCGTGTCCGATGTCCATGATCCACTTGATCGTGAATATACTTGGCCGCAAGTTGGTTAGCTGCGTTCTACTGAATCGGCGTGTTAGTGGGCGATATCGAACGTGCTCTCGTGCTCTCGTGTTCTAGCGCTCGGACGCGGGATAGACCAACGTAAATATGCTCGAATTGCCACGGCGTGAATGCGGAGATAAAAGTATCACTCAAAGTAGTGTCATTCCTTGTTCAATAAAATACTTCGAAGTGTATATTTTCCCACATTTATATTTTTGTGAGCACTGCTCGTCGAAGACTTCAGAAATCGCATCTGCGTTTTGCTCTAACAGAACCTAAATTTATAGCGCTTTCGATTACCGGTATAACGTTAGTGGCTCATGGTGTTTGATGCTGTGATTATAAGCGGACGGCAGGTGTAGTGGTTTTAATAAGTCAAGTCGCTGACATACACCTGGTTTGCAACCCCCTTAATCCACGGGGCGAATCATTGCACTGATGATGAGCTTCGACGAGCGTCAGTGATTTAAGACAGCGTAGCAACCAGGGCGTGGGGTACGAAGTGACTGGCCACTGCATGCATTTTTGTTGCAATTTGCCTTTGTTTACCGGTCGTTAACGAGCACCCTATTCTCTATCTTTGGCTGATGTTCACATCCAAGCAATGACAAGTCTGTCATGCAAACCCATGGCACGACCCAGTGCACCATCATTTCTATTCAGAGATACTACAGAATGTACCGCCTGTTGAGCGAGGGTCCTACAAAGTGCCGGTGGACTGTAGGTTTCCTAAATGTTCCCTGTAACTCAGTCGACATTTTTGGAACGAAACAAGGTTGCTTCGCTTTAGCTGGGAGACCATATTTATATGTACTTTTTAAAGAACATATAAAAATCTTAAAAAGTTCAAAAAAATCAATACTGGTACTTTTAAAAAAGAAGTACTTCGAAGTATTGATTTGGGGGGAAATTGCATAACAGGACTCAATCTTAAAAATATTTCCAAATGGAGACTCACTTTTCCACCAACCCCTCAAACTAATTTTAGTTTGGTCAGGGCGTAGTACTCAAGATGTCCGACGGTGAAGGTGAAGCCTGCCTTGTCGCGTTCGACAGTGAAAGAGTTAATTGCTTTAGAAAATAACTACTGTGTGGCCAACAGGCCAGTATAAGTTAACGCAGCCTAAAAAAAGTGAGTCCCCGTTTGAAAACAGTTTTAGAAATGAGTCCCGCTTTGGAATTTTCCCTTGATTTCTTAGGCACTTGTTGTGGATCAATTATTTCGACATAAACCTGATGATCGATCAACTTGCGAGAAACTACTTTACTACTGATCCCTAACCCTACCAGACTTTATGGGGAAGCCTACTGTCAAAGTTTAAACAAAAAGAAAATAATAATAAAAAACTTCGATCCAATTTCCAGATTAACCATACGGTACGCTACGTGTTCATCTGCTCAACCTAATCCAGTTGAAACTACGCAACTGGTGCACGTGAAGGCAACCTGTCAACTGAAACAACCACAAGTTGTCCACTTCTTGCGCACAAGAAGCAAAACTGGTGGCCGTTCAAGCAGTTCATGTGATTGCACTACGTTGATACTCAGTACCATCACTCCACAACAGGAATCGAAAAAAAACGTTTTGGAGCAATAATCAGTATAAGAGTGAGAACAATATTTATTATTGTGCCAAACAGAAAAACATAAATACCAAAATCGGGCTATAATACCAAATATATTACCAAAAACGACATAATAAAAAGATCTACAAAGTCAACGTATTAGAGTCCGTCAGGACCAACCATCGTTGACACTCGTTCAGATCTGCACGCGCTTTGTTTGTAGTTTGCTCATCGCCAGCTCATCCTGCTGTTCACTAGCTCAATCACAAGTCCAAGACCAACAACACGCCCACTGCCAGTCCTGCAGCCTCACTATACCGTCAAACTCCGAAATATGTGCCTTCTTTTTCGAAGAAGGACTCAAATTCCGCTACACCTGCAATGTATGCAACGGAAGACGGAAGCAAGACCCAGCCACAGGCTACTCCAACCTCCTCTCTCATTTGGCTACCAACCATCCCGACTATTTGACGGTGATGACTACAGCCGGCCGTTCTGAAAATGAGTCCATGGAGTCATTTGGGTTCGTCTCGGAGTCGGTGGACCATTTGTACCGCTGGATGCGCTGGATTGGGGTCCTCAATCTCCTTTTGTGCAAGATTGATGACCCACTGACTCGATCCATGCCACGCCTACAGCCGACAACATCCAAGGCAGTGAAGTTGAAAATGCACTTAGTCGCCGACAAAATCGGCAAGGTGATTAAAGAGGAAATGGGGACAAATTTTGGCGTCCTTTTTGACGGGTGGACGCACGGCTCTACTCACTACCTCGCGGTATTTGTCGTCTATATTTTCGGTGGGGTCCTACGTCGACGTCTGCTCTCTATTTCGCTGCTCGACGACGGGTCACAGACAGCCGATCGTCCAGATCGACTACTTCAAGCGGGTGCTCGACCTGTACAACAAGACGCATCGCATGATTATGTTTGTCGTCGGCGACAACTGCACCACAAATCGTGCGACAGCAACCAAGTTGGGTGTGCCGTTGATCGGCTGCGCCAGCCAACGACTCAACCTGGCCGTTCAAGTTTTCCTAAAGAGCTACGAGGTTGAAATCGACCAAGTCAACGCATCGATGGTGCAGCTACATCAGCCCAGCAACAGCGCTGAACGTGCAAAATTTACGGATCTGCGCCAAATCAAGAGGACGTGACACGCTGGTCGTCAACTCGCGAGATGGTGGCGCAGTACATTCGTATCCGGGGCGACATGAGGAAGGTTGAAGCTGCCGAAGACTTCGTTCCTTCTGCGTCAGCTCACCCGAAACTCGCGGCACCGTCTGAGGATCTGCGCATTTTCGACAGTGTGCAAAAACTACAATATGAGGCGACCACCAGGGCGGACACCCGGCTGCTATTCAGCTCGTTGCTGTAGAAGTACCCCGAAATGGATAGCCACCTGGACCCGACACCCAGTATTGTCCACTCACCCACTTTTGAGAATGCGGCAATTAAGGTGGCCAACGGTGTGCTTTAATCCCAGCTGAGGCTAAAAGTGTCTCAAAATTCATCACTCACCTGCCAGTCGTCGGGGAGGAAGGACCGCGCTCCAGACTTCGCCACGACGGTTTTGCTGGAGGGCGTGGCGCCACGCAGAACCGGGAGGGCCTCCGTCGCGTACGACCCACTGCTGACGAAGATCTCACCAACTAGCATCGCCTGCGAGCGTTTGTTCTCGCATACGAAGCTGATCCTGACTCCGCAGTGAGGGCGGCTGGCCAATGCTAACTATGAGTTGCTAACATTTCTCCGTGCAGACAGTGATATGTGGAGTGCGAGCACACTTGTGGAAACTGCATCGAGCAAGTGAGGGGTGTAGAGGAAGAACGCGTATCGAGAGGTGGTAACTCACATAGCAATACATTCTCCATATTGCTAAATAATTATTATTCTTTTGAGGCTTATTACACTTACTATTATGCAGGTGAACGATCATCCGTAAAATTAAACATTGTATTATCTGATCCCCGCTCCACAACCATGACACTGCATTGCATAGTTCTGCTATATCACATTGGCATAATCACGATTTATCGCGATTATGCCGATGAAGGTCTAGCGAACGCCTAGGCTTATCCGCTCGTAGGTCTCAAACTCAACAGCGTCCAACGCCTCGTTCACGTGATCTGAGTGAACTCTCTCTTGCAACAGTGCGCAGGCACCATGGAGCGATCACGAACACCCATACGACAGCGCGTTGCGATGCACTTCGTGCAGTAGAGGAGACCACACGCTAAAATACGGTGAGTGCTCTTGTGCCAAGCAACACGTGCAGCTTGGCGGCGGCTTGGATTCCTTAACCAGCAAATCGGAGATGCCCACTACACTCACCCTTTTCACTGTCAGTTTCTACACCAGCGTCGTTAAGGTGCAGCAACTCGCGCTCCTCCTTGGCGTAGAAACTCAAAGCAACTGCTTCGTCCAAGACGAACTGCTCTCCACAGCGGATTTATTCGCGTTACACCTCCAACGCGTAGGCCTCAGCACTTTAGGCTTCGACAGCTTCACCATCAACTTTACCGACAAAGTTAATTATGTCGGAGTTGAGGTAGACTACGTGCTCGAATTGACTAGCAGAAGCAAAGCTCTCTCAGCTCGCCTTAGTTTGGAAAAATTTCCGTGGTGCCACTTGAAAGCCAATTCGCCTCGACACCTACAGGAAGAGGTTCTAACAGACCCACAACCTCCTCGATCAGCATCGTGAGAGATCTTCTCAGCCCGTTATTTTAATTAAAATAGATGGTAGCTACCATGGTCCTTCCGAGCCTGCACTAGTACTACCACTGTCCGGCGACTTCATGATAACACCGTTAAGTTGTGGGTCAGTCGTGCTGGTAGATCCTCCTGCAAGTGCAGCTCGTGTGTAGACATATCCAGGAAAACTAGTGGCCAAAGGAGCACTGGATAGCATCGCACCCCGAGATTTTCACGACACCGATCCAGCAAACAGGGCTACTTCCCTTGGCTAAGATGTATCGCGAATGTCGCTTGTAACTGGGAATACATTTCGACGACGAATTAAAGTTTGTGGGGCTGTCCAACCAGCAAGCTGGTCTCCCAGGATAAAGTCTATGATGCCCTACAGCCTGTAGGGCATCCCATAATTTATTTCGTTCCAAAAATGTCGACTGAATTACAGAAGTAGCCCTCCCGGTAATGACATAATAATTGCTATCCGTACGGTAATTGCTTAGGTGCGGAAGATTATTAATTAACAGTGCGAGCATCCCAGTAACTCGCGTCCTGCCGTAGGAACATTATTTGTTCGAGGGCAATCGTGTGGAGGTTGTTGCACTCGTTCCTAAACGTCGTTCAGGCTAACCATATTCGAAGTCGCAGGTGCGTCGAACATAAATTATGATATGTATTGTGGGTTCTACTCAAAATTTCCCAGGCCGGTTGGTTCAATCTCACCTAGCAAGTGGCCCCGCTAATCGCCCTTGACACTTGTTCGCAGTTCGTAAGAACTGTCCTAAGGCATCTTGTCATCCAATGACTTTCGTAAAACATAATTTCTTCGGTCGACCTTCACACGACAGCACTGTTCAAACATCAGAGCTTGCAAATTAAATTAATCGGCAAGCCTTTACAGGTATTTTCCAGGTAGAATATATTTCGTTTTTATTACTGTCATTTTTTCGTTGCCTCACAACCACAAACTGGGAGGCGGGG
>LGSN01000674.1:0-21273 GCA_001314375.1 Phytophthora podocarpi | reverse complement strand
CCAGGCGACACGTCAGCTCTACAAACGACACGTCGGACGTCGGCTCGCGGAACGCCATGCCGTCAGCTTGCCGCTGAGCACCGACAGCACCTTGCCTGCGGCCTGGGCGACGCTCGTTGACGACGGGATGATGTTCTGGCCGCAACCAAGACCGCCGCGCTAGTCCTTGTTGCCCTTCACAGGGCCGTCCATCAGCAGCTGCGTCGCCGTCGTCGCGTGCACGGCCNTCGATGAGGGCCTTGGCCTACTCCGTCGTTGCGAACACACCCGTGTGCTCGCACATATACGTTGCGCCCGCCTGGCCCACGGGATCTCCGACGGGATGCGCACCACGAAGATGAGTGGTAGAGTGTGGCGGGGGCAGGGCTGTGTTGAAGCGGGCGGGCTGGACGAGCGTTCGATAGATTCATCCACGTCAAGAATTTATCTCGGAGATATTCATACCTCTTCAGTCGTAGATTTGACATATGGATACCGCACACACATACCGTCACTACTTAACACATTTGGCATTTAATCTTGGATTTCATACCTCTTTGGTCATTTTCCCTCAACTTATTGGGTTGGTCGCTGTTGAACAGCGTACAGTAGAATTTAAAAAAAAAACTTATTGATGTGTCTGTACCTACAAGGTGTTGATTGGATTCATTCGTGGAAATCTTCGTCTTTCTGCAGCAAATTGTGCTGCCAAGCGCGCATTTTAATGGCAGTAAAATACACACAAGGATCGACTACATCGTGGTCAACACATGTATTAACTCATGATTCATAAGTCATGAAGCTTGAAATCCATGCAAGCATGACGCCATCACCACCATAACGAGGATCCTAGTCGACAGTACATATAGGCAACATGTATTAATACATACCGGTATACTACAGAAAGAGGCAGACAAGCGGGAGGGAATCAAGTTTGCGGCAAACTGTCCTCTACAAACTTCGTGCCGGATACAGTGCCAGCAAACTCGACTCCGCCAATGGCGCGACGCATTAACAGCGTCTGTCGATAACAAATTAAGGTCACGTTGGTGACAAAACAGTAGCCATTTCTACCTGCAGGAGTTGAGCCGTCTACTTGTGTTAGGATATTGTAACCTACATATTATATAAACTCTTGTCGTTGGGCATGTACCAACTTGAAAACACCAACTCAGTGCACCATACCTACCTTAATTAAGTGTTCGTTGAAGACAAACAAGTGAATCGCACAGATCAAAAAGAGTGAAATCCACCGATTGTGAGGTTTTGCCGAGGACCGTAGTGAGTGGTTGCGAGAAGCGTACATGTAGCAAGCGGGGAAGCAAGATGGTTCGATATTCGTGTAGGTGGGCCCAGCGACGACCATTCCGACTCATTGTCATGACTTTTTCTTTTTCTAATGCAGGATTTGTGACAGTATACTCTCATTAGATGGTCCTGTACAATATTATGTGGTTTCTGCCGGTATCCGATTTTTGAGATTTATATAAATCGTTTCACATGAAAGTTGTACGTAACTTCGTATGAGGATCTTGCCAGCGATCAGCACAGGGAACTTTTCTACGTGAATCCTAAAACCTTATTTTTCTGATGAGTGGCTAATCTACAGTCTGGGGTTCGCATTCGTTGCCTAAGCACTTCCAAAGCGTGTTATTAATACTGTTTTGCAACAGTACTGACGCAGGCACTCGTCGCCCACCAGGGCACGAAGGATGTCCACTGACGAAACGTGGGTGTTTAACAAGTGCTGCTATTGTGTCTTGCATATATGTTGGCATAACCGTATTGATAAGTTTATTAACAGCCGTCGCCTCGAACAAGGTACACATTTCCGTTACTCGATAAATTCGTTTTTATCAGTATGACTCGTATTGGCTTGAAACTTTGTGAACGCGCTTCTACATGCCTAGAATAGGTAATTAACACGCTGCAGGTGGAGAGCATTCCCCATTCATACACAACTAGCGTCACACTAAACTGTCATACTCAGTTGCAGGCAAGGTACATCGTTGCCTTTATCTGGCTTGAGCTCTGAAAGGTCGTTGCAATTTACAGTACATATATTACATCGTAGCTTCGATAGGTCATAAAGCAGCTCATACAAATTGACTTGGCGTACACAACTTGCGCGCCTAGTAGAAGATATATTACGGGTGACCACAATGCCTCCGTAGTTTTCGGCGAGAAGTCGCCTGAACGACCTTCTTGATGTGGCCATTTCTCGGCAACTACTGCACATATGACAATATGAACAACATCACTATATTCATGGTAGCATGGGCTCTCGATTGGTACCGGTCTCAAAGTTCATTGCTGTCCTTATTTTGGACCTCATTTTTTTCATTTGCACGGAAAAGGATATTTTTAGGTTCCTTGAACGCGGCGACGCCTGGTAAAACTCGTTTCTATTTAGGCTAACTCCTAATTACAACTTACTTGATTTTGTAAAGTCGGCTTTGTAAGACCAAAGCTTGTATACTATTAATAACTATTAGCTTTAAAAGTCTGAGAAAACCATACCAGATTTTTGGACGCAATCGCATACCAAATTTACCAATTTTGCTTCATTTGTGTTGAAACTACGCGTAACCTCTCTTTATTATCTAATAATCACAACGAATTAATTTTTATGTCAGAAAGCTAGCGTTCGCATGCTTTCATGTAAGAAGTACCAAGCCTAGACTTGGTGGCGTTGTTTTTACTGATTTGGCTCCAGCCTTTTTGCAAAGCCCAGGTTACGTATAATAAAATGAATTTGTTATGAAATTAAACTTCCTTATAGTCGTATCTATAAAGGTAATGCTGGTGTGTAGCTGCTTGTAAGCTCCGGCAAAGATAGCGTTTCTGACGATGAAACCTGCCATGAGCATGACGAGGTGCAACGCACCCTCCTTCAGGGATTTGCCGATTTGACTCCGCGAGCAATGATTGCTGCCATAGGGAGTTCCGGACATTTCTGCTTAATGCCAAGGACTTTGGTCCAAGGTGACCTTAATGCGTCATAAAGGTCATAAATTATGACTCCAGGTCACTTACTGTAGCTCGCCAGTCAGTAAATTACACACAAAAGCAGAAAAGTAAGGGCTTACCACAGTAGTATTAATTACGACAGCGCATTACTCACTACTGGCAAATGTACAAACAGAAGATCACCCGTCGTTTCATTATTGGACCATCACCACCATCTCTACTTCGCGGCATGCTTCTGTTGCTGCTCATGGACCCATTGCTCGATTTTCGTCTTGAGGTCGGTGTTCGGCTGCAACTGGTTCATCGTCAGAGGAACGCGGGTGAACGGGTCACTCTGGTCGTTTAGCAAATGCTGCGTAATGCATGACCGATCCATCGTGTACCCACTGGGAAGCAGCACGGGGTCTTTCATCAGTGTGCACACCAACGGGTCAAGGAACTCCTCTGGGATATCGCCAAGAGTCTCCTCCAGGTTCGCCGCGCCCTCAGCGGCCTTCTCAACGTCTACGACAAACGTTTCGAACTTCTGGACATCGCTCGGTTCCAATAACTGGGTACGAGCCACGATGTGGGCGCACTTACGGAATACCTGGCCGTCATAAAAGCCGTTTGTGGCCACAGCCTCCAGGAAGCTCGGGTAGTGCGCAAAGTGCATCAGCGTCTCCACGATCTCCTTCAGCATCACCTTGGGGCGAAATTTATACTGCTCCGGGTTGTTCACCTTGAGCTCCACACCACGCGGACCTGCAAGCTTGACAATCACGCTGTTCAGCATGCTTACGAGGCGATCCTCAAGCTCCGGCATCTTCACGAAAGGCTCCTGAATTTCAGACGTCAAGTAAGACATCATGTGGATAGTTTCATTGGCCAGCTGAAGGCTTGACGTGACTGTGCGCTCCTTATCCGACAGTAGACTCTGCTTTTGCTCGCGCACAGTTTCGTCAAGGGCCATCCAGCGCGCAACATTCTGCATTTCCTCCTGCAGCACCTTAATCTCCGGTAGGGCAATGAGCGCATCAGTTACCAGGCTGTTAATGTGGTTCATCAATCCGTGAGCAAACTTCACGAAGTTCTCTCTGTCCTTGGCAATAAGGAGGAATGCTGGCTTGTGGCCATCCAGCTTCCACAAATACTTGAGCAAGCAGGCGATGTTGTAGCGATGTTCGAGCTTCTCGTAGAAGCCTGTGTGTTCAACATCACCATAAAGCGCCAGAAGGCACGGCGCAAGATGTCGCTGTGCCAACGGGTCAGTCATGAGCAGCTCCACTCCGAAGGCAGTTCCAGCTATCTCGCGTTCCTCAGACTCCTCCGATGGCAAGAAGATGTGGAACAACACTTCGCTCATTTTGGCGCGCAAGTGAGGACTGTGCACGTAACCTGGGCTGGATAGGAAAATGATAATCATCTTGAGTAACTCCTTCAGTTCGAACGCAGTCAGTGCCTTTGGCTGAAGTCGAGCTACAAACTTCAGTGTCGTACTCAAGTCATCCACCAAATGCTCGGGAATGTACTTCAGAACAACGTTTGTGTCCGTTTTTGGCGTCGGTAGAGGCAATTCAAGCAACGTACTCTCGTCATAGACGCCGGATCCGGTACAGATTGAGTTCATGACCGCACACATGAGCAGAGAGAAGCGAATCATCTCATGCAAGAAGTCCGGGTGCAGCAGTTCAGCATCCATAATCATCTTTGTGGCAGCCATCTGGTCAAAGTGCGCTCTCAAGCGAGGGTCTGCATTCTGAGCGTTCATACGATTCTGGAAGTAAGAGAGTTGGCGGAGCAAACGCATGTATTGCCCCATCATGCCCACGGGTCCAAGGTGCATCGTCCGAGCTGTGATGAAATAGCAACGCGTGATGAAGTTGAAGTCGGAGGGGTTCAACGCCTGGCGATCGTCTTGTGGCGAGGCTGCATTTTGAGTACCTGCACCGACCAACCTCGTCTCGTCAAATGGGAACAACGGGTTCTGTGTAGTCAAGAACTCCGTCTTGATCAGCTGAGCTTTCTTCGACTTCGGAGCCAGGAACGGGCCACACAGCTTAAGCAGCACCATCGTCAGGTTAACAAACATTCCGTTCGTCGCCGTGATGTTTACGTCTGGGTTCTCCTTGGCACGCTCGGCGTTCACCTGCATTGCCTGTTCCAACCATACCAACACTCGTTCACGAGCGGGAGCACCAGCTTTCAGCAGTAACGTAACAATATCCGAAACCGTCGTCTGGACACTGTCCAGCTTGTTGCGAATAGTCAGGATAGAGTTATCAACATCGTTCTTCGTGCGTTTCGTGATGTTAGTGAACATCTGTGTGATCGCTGGGTCCTGATTGCAGCTAAAGCGCAGCAACAATCCAAGCGCAGTGGCATCCTGCAGGCGTCGACCCGTCATGGGTGGCCCCGGAGTTAGCATAAATCCAGGAATTTGCGTGAACGCCGAAGCTAACGCCTTGTTGCAACATAACACCGTCAGCACGTACATGTTATTGTAAAAGTTGGACATGAGCGACGGCGGATTAATCAAGAACAGTTCCGACAGTAATTTCTGGAAAATCGGTGCAAACACTGCCAACGTGGCGCCGCTCCCCTCCAGCTCTGCCACCACTCCGTCCACAAACTCCGGCGTTTGTGCATTGGTCTGCAGTCTCACGATCTTCTCCAACGCATCAACATTAATCGTCCCCGCTTCAAAAGGGAAGATCTCGGGGTCCGTCAGTGCTGTAGCACTGTAGTTGACGCACATCTCCCGGATGCTACTCAGACATTCCTGCACCTCCTGTTTCTTCTCCGCTGACAGTCGCACAAAGGACGACTGGAGCTGCTGCATCTCATCTCTGCAGCGATAGAAAACCTGCTCCAGATAGGCCACAGCCGCCAGCGGATGCTGCGAACCTCCGGGCAGATCTGCCGGGTTCATGGTGATCCGAGAGTAGATCACTTCACTGGCGTTCGAAGAGCTCAGCGGCACGTCCTCGGCCTCATTTGGGGCCGAAAACTGCGGCAAGTGAAGTAATTCACTGCTGGTGGTGGCAGAGGACAGCGTCACGCGCAGAACTCGCTGCAGCATGTCGTTGACGTAAACTTCTGGCCGTGCACCATTTTTCTTGGGCTTTTTAACTTCTGTAGGAGCCTCAGCAGGCGCTGGAACGGCAGCAGTAACCTCGAGCCGCTGCTTCTTGTCCATTTGGGGCGATGGTGTCTCTTGATTGGTCATTATTACGTCGTCTTTCGGTTCTACCGTGTTCTGATTGGCTGAAATGGCCGCTTGAGCCTGGATCTGCTGCTCCTCCAACTTCTGCAGTCGCTTGCGCCGAATTTCGTCGGCTGACGCGGGCGCCGCCCCGTCCGAGAGCGCATTGCCGCCCATAGCGAAGCCGCTGCCCTCGGTCTTGCTCTCCTCGTCGGCCTCGCCCTTGCCCTGCAGCCACGCGCTCACCCAGCCCGACATAATACTCTTCTTCACGATCCAAATTCCTATTGGGGGAAATACAAGGGATGCGTAATCTACTTCAATGATGTACATCACACAAAAGTTACATTTTCTTGGAGGGGTACGTTCGTCCAGGGAGGGGTACACTCGGAAAATTGTCATGTGGATGCAGGTGCAGCACTCTGCGGCGACTCTGCTGCGTCGTAGCTGCACACATCGCTGCTTGTCCGTTGCTGCGCCTTCGAGTTCGTTTGACAGGAGCGAGGAAAACGCTAAAGATGCATGGCCGTCTCGTCGTCATACGACCAGATCTCAGCGAGATATGGAGATGTTGGGGGAGCGGTTGGCTCGAGGGCGACAGGCGGGCGACATCCTCTACCTGCGCGGGTACTGCACTCTGGCTGCAGCTTTTGATGTGGCTGCCAATGGAAAATGTTGATGCAATGCAATTTGTGTACTGATTTCTGATGGTTTGGTGATATGAACGCAGAGATTTGGGCTGTGGCAAGACGTGTCTGGCCAGGGGCTTCGTGCGCGCGCACACGCAGCAGAAGGAGCTGGCGGTGACGTCGCCAACGTATTTGCTGGTGAATACGTACGACGAAGCGGCTGGGCTGCCGGTGGTTTATCACGTAGACCTCTATCGGTTGGACGCTGTGACAGAGCAGGATGCGGCTGCGTTGGGATTGGCCGAAGCGTTTGGGCGAGGTGGGGGGCGATGGTTGCTGGAGAGGCCTCTGCATCATGAAGGCTGACACTTGTTTTTGTTTTTTTTAATGGGATGGAGTTAGGGATTACGCTGGTGGAATGGCCCGAGCGCTTGGATGAAGAGAGTGTTCCGATGGAGAGGCTGGATATTCGGATTTCGTATGATGAAGGAGATGCTGAGATCCGACATGTGGAACTCCAGCCGATCGGCGAACGATGGACGAAGATGTTTGCAACGAGCACTACGTAAAACTGAAACGTGATGAAAACACATGCGAAACGTTGTCTTAACGTTACCAAGTGTATTGCAGGGATTAGTTTTTTTTTTGTGGTAGGTTTTGTTGGGACTGCTACGATTTTATCCTGTTGTTGCAGTCATAGCGTTGGAGGGCGCAGAAGTTCCATGGCCCATCGACAGCAGAAGCCGTCGGATTTCGTCGGCACTTGCAGTGGGTGTGGAACGAAAACTCTCTTTTTGCTGAGCCAGGAAGCACTTGAAATCATGGCGCGATATCACACCAGAGCGAGTGGAGCACGTCGAAGAAGCCACTGTGACGTACGATTTCTCGCTCCGGCAATCTTCGTTCTCGTCTTCGTCGTGATCATCTCCCACGATAACCACCGACGTGGATTCTTGCAAAAAGCGGAGTTCCTGCTCGACACGACTGAGACGGTGTCTCTGGAGGCGCTCTCGTTTTGTCTCTTGGATGATGTTGCCTTTTGCTGGTCTGATACCTTCTTCGGATGGAAGCAATGCCTCACTGGTCAGACCATCTTCGTCAATTGCGAACAACGGGTACGCGCCGCTTTTTGAGGCAACAAGCTCTTCGATAGCTTTCTTCTCGGCATCTGTCATTGTGAACTCATTGCATTCTTCAGGGACGGCAGTAGATTCGGGCTTGGTGCTATCGTCGCCGACTGCTCTATCGTCATCTCGAATGACTTCATTGCGGAGCAGTATTTCCAGCCTGTCCTCCTCGTCTTTTGTCATATTGGCTTTCATTCCGTTGGCTACCACCTGCTTGTTGCGCTCAATGAAATAGTTGCTCTTCTTGGCTTCTATCGCCTTTTCATCGTCGTTTGAGCTTGATTGGCTGATGCTTGTGCTGCTGCGACTTGTCTCGCCTCCGTTCGAGATGGTAGCACTTGGTGTGATCGACTGTGTCTGTGTCACAAATGTTCGACTTGATGAGTTGCCGGTCATATCTGGTAGCAGTGATTGCGTTCTCTTCTGCTTCCTTGGTACAATACTCGAGTACAAGTTTTTCCCCAGTTTTTCCTCCAGGATGGTGTCTAACTGACGGATTCGAGCCATCTTGAGCGCAATCTTGGCTGCCAAGCTACTGCTACCTTCGAGATCATTGTCTACATCTTCAAGAACTCCCTGTAACCAAAACGTTATGAGTTCAAAATTTGGCAGGTTGGATCAGACCGAGCAGATAGCATACATGTAGACTTACGAACGCTTGTTGCTTGGACAAACCTGACTCAATTAGGACACGCGACCAGCTCTGGCGTGTATGTTGACCCTCCTGAGACTTCGAGTCTTCCTCGCTGACATCTTTCTGAGTCATGAGTGACACAATTTGCTGGTAGTTTCGAGGGAATTCAACCAGGTGCTCTCCATTTTCGTCCGTGCGCGATCTGAGTGAGCCCACATACGTCTCGAGTTCTTCACGAATGCGCTGCCGGTCTGCCTCATCATTCAGCAGTTGTTTTCTATTTGCCAGAACTTGTTTGTATTCGTCATCGTCGTCGTCATTCTCGATCACGCTTTCCTTGGTGTCCTGGTGATCGTCGTCTTGGTTCGCTCCGTCACGGTTAACAACGACTTCGCTTCGAATGTCGGTCAAAACTGGTCCAGCTACGTCGGCTGCGTTAGTGCTATGTTCGTATTCGTCCCCTTCTCCTCCTTGCTCCGGTTCAAGCGAGTCGGTATTTCTCTCACGTTCGCGGGGTGATATGAAGTTATCGGCGTCTTGTTCGTTGTTGCTGCTGTAGCAACTGTCAGCAAATAGCAGCAGCGACGGGCTAGTTTCGTCGAGAGTGTCAAAATTTGACTGAAAATGGGCCATTGATTGAACTTCAGTATGACCAACAACAGTTTTCTCAAATGTGCTTGTATCTGCGCTTTGCCGTATTCTGTTCATATCCACAGTCGTGGAAACTGAACCAGGCGCTGCTTTTTTGGTAGTCGCCTCGCTACCACGAGCAAACTGCGTCTCTTTCGATGTGTCTATACGTTCGATGGAGCGCACAGACGGCAACCGCGGCGGTGAGTTGGGCAATTGCATTAGCGTTGACGGAGGCAATGCCATCGATTGTCGTGAACTATTCCAATCTTGTGTCGTGCTTTGACCAGGGGTTGGCAGAAGTCTCTGGACGCGAGGCTTCTGTAATACAACACAGGCCACCAAAAATGTCGTGATACCGTCAGTGTCGGACTAAAAGTGAAGCTAAGGCTAAGGAAATGTACCGGAGTTGTGTTCGGCCGACGCGGCTGGCTCAGATCGCTGCCTTGGTTTCTGCCTCCATGGTCGCCTGTGCCAAATTGGAGGGAACGTGTAACAAGCGATGGTCGACTCTGGGAGTGAGAGTCAGGTCGTCTTCCCTCCGAACGTGGTCGCTGCATACTCCCACGTGCTGAAGAACCGACAATTACTGGGAAGTGAAGAGAGCCTGGCCAATGTTGTGTGGGTTGCTGCTTATGGGGGGAGAAAGGTATAATACGGCAGGGTTTCACAATCGTGGTGCGGAAATGAGGGATCGCAACTGCGGTAAACGTTATTTTCGTCACTAGACCCAGAACTTCTGGGTCTCTTCTGGGCCAGAAGTGTTTGTGCTTTTGGAAAAGCTTCTCCTAAGCTTAAGTCTACTGCCTCTGACCAGTGAAGCGATGGTACTTGTGGCCATTGTAATCATGGACGTAATCCTGGTATATGGAGAACTTGTGATTCGACATATCTGCCCCCGACGCTGCGAACAGACTTGGGTGTCTTTCCTGTCTGAAACCAATATTGAAGTTGTAGCTTCTTCATGGCGGCTTCCTTTAGTTCTTTCACGGCATCATCCTCTCACCCTCATCCGCCGTGTTGTCGTTTTCAACCTCTGTGTGACGCTTTCTCAGGAATCGCTTACTCGCATCAACGTTCTGCTCATCAGTAAGTGAGCGGCTCCCGTGTGGTCATTCAGTACGTTAACGTCGAAACCTAGGTTTGATCAGCACCGCAGCCACAGGAAGAGCGTTGTTATTCGCGACGAGGACTAACGCAGCGAGAAGGACGAAATGGCACAGACTCATACTGGTATTGGGCGGGATTTCTTTTTCGAATCTTTAGAGCAAATTGCGATAGCATCGCTGAAGTGACCTCTCGAATTCAAATCCTCAGATAAAAACGGATTCGCTCGTCACCGCAAAGTGCATTTATTACAGTCATGTATTCGCGATCGCGTCCACGAATCTCAGAAACCGTTTATCAGCACTGTTGTCCACCTCAATAATGAGTGAACGACCCAAAAGTTGTGACACAACATTCACAACATTCAGAAAACCGCTTCACAAGATGCACGTGGACTATTTTGTAAACGTAGAATCAATCGGTGACATATGGACTAGCAAGGGTAGATCCTCAACGCTCGACGCTGCCGCGTAGTTCGCCATGATGTGCCGCACATAAAAACTAAATGTCCAGAATTTCCAAGTATTAATACATGTAAAACTTGTAAAACTACACTGGGAGCCTCCGTATCAGTAATAGCCAAAAACCAAGTCAAGAGACCAAGAAAGATAATATCTCTGATATTATCTAGAGAGATTCTCTCATATTATGACTAAGGTGGCCCGAGCCGTCGTGAACTTCCTGTCCGACACCGTGACATGCCCCAATGCCGCCATGCGACAGGTGATCGCGGCCGCGGAGGTGGGCGACGACGTGTTCGGCGCTGACCCGTCCGCGAAGCGACTCGAGAAGGTGGCGGCCGAGAGGCTTGGCAAGCAGGCGGCGCTCTTCGTGCCCTCGTACGTTCGTCGGCAGACTGGTTGTATGCGCAAATAGTGTTAGAGTCTAACGTCCTGTGTTTTTTTTTGTGTTGCTTTATGCAGTGGCACCATGTCGAACCTCATCGCCATCGGCACGCACTGCCGTCGAGCGGATGAGGTCATCTGCGGAGACAAGGCCCACATCTTCCTCTACGAAGGCGGAGGAGCCAACGGTGAGCAAGCCGTGCTGGCGTCCATAGCTATGATGCTGACTGTGATGCCCCCCTCCTCTCTCTCCCTCTCTCTCTCTCTCTTGTCACTGTCTGAACTCCCAGCGTACATGGGGGTGAGCTTGCACACGGTGCCCAACCAGCCAGACGGAACGCTTGGTATCAAGGACATGAACAATGCCATCCGCGATGACGACCCGCACTACCCGCGCACAAGACTCGTCGCGATCGAGAACACGCAGAACTCCTGTGGCGGCCGCGTCTTACCTCTCTCGTACATCCGCGACGTCGAACAGTTCTGCCACGAGCGCAACCTCCGCCTTCATGTCGACGGCGCACGACTGGCAAACGCTAGCGTGGTGTCTGGGACCCCGATGGACGAATTGGTCAGCGGTGCCGACTCGGTCTCGCTCTGTCTGAGCAAGGGTTTGGGTGCCCCCGTGGGCTCCATTTTGGCAGGACCAGAAGAGTTTATTCATCACGCCATGCGACTTCGCAAGTCGCTCGGCGGAGGCATGCGCCAGGCCGGCATCATCGCGGCCGCGGGGCTGTACGCGTTGGAGAACCAGTTTGACCGGCTTGCCGAAGATCACGTGAATGCGAAGGCGCTCGCGCACTGCATCTCCACAATCCCGGGCATCGATGTCGACCCCGACACTGTCGACACGAACATCGTCTTCTTCACGTTGACACCGGACGCCAAGCTGGACGCGACAAAACTGGTGCAGAAGCTCGAGTCCGAAAAGGGTGTCCTCGTCGGCTCCTACGCAGACGGCAACCGCGTGCGCGCCGTGACCAACCTGCACATATCGGGCCAGGATGTCGAGTACGCCGTGTCGTCGATCCGCGCGCTGCTGAGCTGAGACCGAGGCGACGAAACTCAACGCTGTGCGTGTATTGATGATGGAAGTGACGGGCTTGGGCACCGGAACTTGATTGGGCGTGTCCTGCCGCCTGCGACGCGCCGAGTGCAACAAGTGCAAGCTGGACTCGAGATGAGGACTTTAGTAAAAGTACATGTACCTCAATCGGCCACGTGCGCTCGACCCCAGCAGCACCACATGAAAATCCCTGGTTCTGGCTATCGATCACGACGTGGTCCACCACACGAACAGCCAAAGCGTTTGCCTTGAAGTTTGTATACCACCGAAATCCATAGCCTTGCGTAATCACTCGCATATATGTAAGCAAAAGGGTGGGGGTCAAAATGTCAGAGAATATTGACACAAGCTGGAGAATGGATGTCATGAACCGTCAAATCACAAAATTGGAGGTGTCGACATGAAATCTGTTACCCAGCCTACCCCAAAAACCCTTACTGGAAGGGCATAACCCTATAGGATCGACTAGAAGGTGGCCATGCTTGGTTCTGGGTTTAAGCCACAGGCATTGTTTATTGAGCGAGCTGGCTTTTACCCCCTCCACCCTGGCATTTTGGTGAAAAACGGCCAAAATGGGTTGGTTTACAAAAATCAAGTAAGTCATCTTGACTTACTTAATCTTGTGGCAATATTCACTCTCGTGTCAAAATAGTTAATGGTAAAAAAAAATATCTCCGAAAAGCTGTAAAATCTATCGCACGCACTTTTGCCACTTGTATCATTTTTAGAAACATTTACAATAAAAGCTACCAAAACATTTCGCTTTTATTTGTTTTTTCGACTGTCTATTTTTTTTTTTACTGGTGCTTGGCTCGAAGCAAAGCCGAGGCATTCGGCGTCATGTCACTGCGACCAGCGCAACTCTGCATGCTAATGGTTTCACCACTTGTGCATAAATCCTTGTCGCGAGCATTTTGCGACGGTCCTCGCGAAGTTGTGGCGCCCGTCCATTCATCACCCACTCGTGGCACGCTGCCGGCGCTTCAGTCGCTCATTTTCAGATAAGCCAGCTCCAGATCAAGACGATGAACAAAGTGCAGCGCGCCGTAATTAACTTCATGTCGGACACCATTACGTGTCCGACGCCCGCCATGCGCAAGTCCATCGCGGCCGCCAAGGTGGGTGACGACGTGTATGGTCTGGACCCCACTGTCAAACAGCTCCAGAAGGTGGCTGCCAGCATGCTCGGCAAGGAGGACGCCATGTTTGTGCCCTCGTACGTTTTGCTGCTTCGTTCGGTTTCTGAAGTTTCGTGCATTTCTGAAGTTTGCCTCATCACTACTGACCGACTGTCTGACCTTCCCTGTGACTCTACAGTGGCACCATGTCCAATTTGATCGCTATCGGCGTGCATTGTGCTCGCGGCGACGAGGTCATTTGCGGCAATAAGTCGCACATCTTCACGTACGAGGGCGCCGGCGCCAGTGGTGAGTTTCCGTCCTTCTCCTTGCATTGTACTCGTCGTGCTGACGGTATTTCGTGCTTGCCTTTTGTGAATCACAGCGTACATGGGTGTCAGTCTGGCAACCCTCCCCAACCAGACGGACGGCACTATCAAGCTCAGCGACATGGCTCGCGCCGTTCGCGCCGACGACATCCACTACCCGCGGACGTCGCTGGTGGAGATCGAAAACACTCACAACACCTGCGGTGGACGCGTGCTACCCCTCTCGTACATCCGCGAGGTGGAGCAGTTTTGCAAGGAACACAACCTGATCCTCCATGTGGATGGCGCACGTCTCGCAAATACCAGTGTGGCTTCGGACGTCGCTATGGAAGACCTTGTGAAGGGCGCCGACACTGTGTCTTTCTGCCTCAGCAAGGGTCTGGGTGCCCCCGTCGGCTCCATCCTCGCCGGCTCGGAGGAGTTTATCCACCACGCCAAGCGGCTACGAAAATCTCTTGGCGGTGGTCTGCGTCAGTCGGGTCTGCTTGCTGCGGCCGGCCTATACGCGTTGGAGCACCAGTTCGACCGTCTCGCGGAGGACCACGAGAACGCAAAGACGCTTGCACATGGTCTGTCCACAATTCCGGGCATTGAGATCGACGCCGATAGTGTGGATACCAATATGCTGTTCTTTAAGGTCTCCTCAGACTTCAAGATCGATACACCCACGCTTGTGAAGAAGGTTGCAGAGGAGAAGGGAATCGTTTTCGGTGGATACTGGAGAGGCGAGGAGATTCGCGCAGTGACGAACCTGCACGTAACCCCTGACGACGTGGAGTACACAATCGCCTCCGTACGCGATATCCTCGCAGCCAGCGAGTCCAATTTTCAGATTGCTTAACCTTGAGAACACCATGTATTGTTTCAAGGACCAACCAAGCGTGGTGG
This sequence comes from Phytophthora podocarpi, assembly GCA_001314375.1. Lineage (NCBI taxonomy): Eukaryota > Oomycota > Peronosporomycetes > Peronosporales > Peronosporaceae > Phytophthora > Phytophthora podocarpi. The sequence goes on along the minus strand of LGSN01000674.1, from coordinate 6,767 downwards.
TCACAGCAGTGCACAGAGTCCCCCCCAACTATTTCAGTGAAAAGTGTCCAAGCTTGATTCATACTCTACGCGCGACTTCATTGTGGAACTCTAAACGCAGCTATTCGATGGCCGCGTGGTACCCATGTAGGGGGGGGGGGATGTTGCCTGTTCAGCTACGGCTCAATCAAGACTGTGTGCGCGACTAGCGCATTAACCTTCAACTTGTTTAAATTTTAGGTTAAGCAGTTCCCCATACACGCCGGGCTCCACACGCGAATCGATCCACACTTTTAATCAAAGAATGCGCTGGATCGCTGGACGTGTGTTTGCCATACGCGCCGGGATCTACACGTTCAGCGACCCACCAAATTCTTTCTTTTTTTTTGACTGAAAGTCCGTCAACACGGTTTTCGATCCAGATATTTTTAAGCTAAGAATTGACTGGATCGAAAACCGTGTCGATGGACTTTTCAGTCAACTGCGTTAAAGCAACTTAAACAGCCCCCAATTATTTGGTCCGACCAATCGAGGAGCAAAAAAAAACAACCGCCGCCAACCATACAAAACGTCGATCTCTAATGGAAGCCAGCAGCGCCTTCCCTCCGCCGCCAATGGACGCACCTCGGCGTCCTCGCGGGCGCCCTCCAAGTAGCTCCTGGGCCTTTTTCTCGACCATCGTGGAGCCGCAGAAGCAGCCGTCGGCCGTGTGTCGTCACTGCAACCAACTGGTGCATCACCGCAAGAAATGGGGTCAGGCGCGCACCCATTTGATGAAATGTCCCCAATTTCTGCGCTTAATGGACACTTTGTCGCCCAATGAGGTGCCCGAGTGGTACCTGGCCGAGATCAACCGACGTCAGCAAAGTCTCGTGCTGAACCAAAGCAAACCTGTAGCTATCAATAATATTCCAGTTTTCCAGAATCAGATCCCGACTCAGACAGCGGCAACTTTCAAGATGATCCAACCGGTTCCTGTAGCAGTAGCGCCGACGATGATGCCAATGCCGATGAAAAATACTGAAAATATGGCAGTGAAAAATGCGGTGAACGTTGATTTGAAAAAATTGGAGGAAAAAGTGGCAATGCATTTGTTCACGACGATGCCGGTGGAAAAGTTGGTGGGGGGAAAAGTGGAGTTCCCGTTCTTATTGCAAACTGTCCAAGCTTGTAGTCGGGATATTGAGCTCCCGAAGAAGGAAAAGTTGATGACGGAGCTGCTGGATCGGTGTTTTGAGTGCGTGAAAGGACGAGTGGATGGATTTTTCAAAAGCGGGTTGGTGCCCGTGACTCTGTCGTTTGATATGGCAACGGCAGGTTCTCAGAATGATTTGGTTGTGAACTACATGGCGAGCTTGGCCAGTTCTGAGAAGTTTCCGATGTATTTGGAGTTAGTCAAAGTTCCGAGTACTGGAGATGTAAGCACCAAAATGGAATGGGCCGCACACGACGTGGCACGGGTGGTGGAGAAGCTGTCGTGTCCAGTAGCAGGGTGCGTCATGCCCTGTTCATCACCGGAAAGCCAGCAGACGCGTGAGCTGCTGGAGAAACAGTTCCCAGCCATGTACTTTCACGGATGCATGCGGGATGCGTTGTGGTCACTAGTTCGACACATTTTCACCCTTAGTGGAGCAACAGAAAGGAAGCGCAGTGTTACGGTGCCATTTGTTCAGGATATACAACAGTTTGCGCTGCAGTGCAAAGACCTGGCATTTTTCCTACCACGCCAAAAAATCTCCTACCTGCGCGAGATCATACACAGCACCACTGACATGATGCATGTGACTGCCAGGCGGCGCTTAACTGTAGAAGATGCCTTTTCCGCCATTCTTCAAGCTGAGCCCTTTCTGGACGTCGACGGTGTGTTGAATCAGCTCTTCTCCTCTGGTCCAAATGGAGAAAGTTCTGATGGGTCGAGGCATGCTCACCACCCGGCTAATATCGCGCATTTGCAGACCCAGCTTGTCAAAATTGTACGCAGTCCACAATTTGTAGAGAAGCTACGCAAGTTTCTGGAAGTGCTGCGTCCTGTCCACACACTACTGAAATCATTGAGTGATGACACCAATGCAACGTCGTTGCTACTCTCCGAGGTGTATTCTTCTTTTTTGAGACTCGGGCAACAGTTTGCATCAAGTACGCTACTACAACCAGAAGAGAAGGGAGCTATGAAAGCGCTCGTCCGACAACAACAGGAGAACGTGTTGGGTTCGGCACACCATTTGGCCTACCTATTGGACCCAGTATTGTTAGGCGAGGATTTGCCAGTGGACACGAAGGCCGACGTGGAGCAGAAGCTGATGTGTTCGTTCCGTGCCGATGGCACTTCTCTGTCAGATACAGACAAAGAAGCATTGTATACTCAGTACATGGACTTCAAGAAATCCGCATTGAACCAGAAGACCAACAAGGCGGAGACTCTGGTTTTCCGCACATTGAAAGAGCGCAAGAAATCCCCGCTGCAATTCTGGTTCGCCGACGGCGCCAAGTGGCCTGTGTTACAGGCTATCGCGTGCCGTGTCTTCGTTGTGCCAGTGTGTGCGGCCAGTTCATCTCGAGTAGTTTTTGAGGCAGGTGTAGCACTGCGCCCCCTTCAAGAAAAGACAGACTTTCTCACCAGCGATAAATTGACGTATGTGCGAGCCAACACACGCCAACTGGATTTCGCTGAGGTTGTTGGGAGCTCCTTGGCGACTGTGGTGCAAAACCCCCAAAACGATAGCAACGCTAACGACATCACAGCATCCATGGTAGTATGATTCCTGTTGGTGAAGAGGAACGACAATTTTCCAATAAAACTTTACCACATCACGAGCCCAGCAGAATTGAACAACCTGCTGTACTAATGAAGGCTTCATAGGAGCAATCAGGTTTCCCTACGTGGAGTACTACTACATGGAGTACGATGCTGAGGACTGTCGTGCCTGGAGGCTTCGAGCATGTAGCTCTACTGCCTGTTGCCAGAGAAGCGGTGATGTTTGTAGCTCTGGACACCAAATACGAAATCCCAACTTCTGACGCACACGATGGTTGTTTTTTTACTTAGAAACTTCGATACTTTCACCTTCGTCAGGATATCGCTCCAACCCCTCTCTTACGGATCGTCCTTCTCCATCCTCTGTGTGACATTTCCGCTGGAATCGCTTCCCACCGTCAGCGTCAGCGTTCTTCTCAGCAGAGCGCGCACGACACCAATGCGGTCGCTCAGTAAACTTTTTTGTCGAAACCCCATCCTCTCATCGTCAAAGAAGTCGTCGCAAGCAGCAGGGCGAAGTAGTGCCGACGCATGACTGGTGTTATTTATGGTTCTTGGGGTCTTGAGTAAGTGTAGGAGATCAAATAGCAAAGTGAGCACGAACGTCGCGAGATATGGATGCGTCACAATTAGAGCTGCAACAGTCTATAAAGCTGTTGGGCTGTTGGTACACTTGCAGCAACAGCACATCCTTTGATAATGGAATATCGTTTTTGTTGATGGCACTGTCGCCCGGTCACAATGACCGCCACGGGGGGTTATCTGCACCAGCGACTAACTTGTAAAAGCGCTGCGACTATCTCAAGTGTTAGAACGACACTCTACGGTCTATTGATACTGTCAAACCATGGTAGAGCCGTTTAAAACGATGCGGATCACGTGCGATCACTTAGCATACAGCTACGCAGTTATTGCCACACACTGGCACTATACTGCAATATGGTACATACGGCGTTGTGAGTTAACGCACTTTGTTTCAGCAATATTCTACCTTAAAGTTTTTTTTTTTTTAGGGGGGAGGGGGGTAAAACCTCCTACAGACCTAAGCACTTCGTAGTATACCACCATCACAAAAGTCCATGCTCATTTGTAGGCGAAGCAGAACTGTAGGTATTGCCGCTGACGTAATGCACGACGGATGTGTTGTGCTGTGTTTGCGAGCATGGCAAAATTCAACGCTTTCGCAGCACTCGATGTCGTCGAACCGAATGTTTGCCATGCAGATCGCTACAACCCCTACTGCAGTTTGCCGCTCGAGGCCTTAGATGTACAACCTTGCTTGCTGCCGTCGAAGATCATCTTCAGATCTTGCAGATGACGAATATCTACTTGTCAAAAGTCAACTCTTGCCAGGACTCCTCGAGCTTTGCAAACGCTATCAGAAAGCTTGTGCGCTCTGCTGGTCACCGGCGAATGGTAGGAAAACACACTTTAAAAACAAGCTCGTCGGATCTTATGATAGGAATAGCGCCTTTACGACTTTGAAAGAATTAAGGCGAACGTAATTGAAGATGACTCCAGCTCGGGAAAACGCAAGAAATTCTGGTTCCACAAGAATAACGCAATCTCATAGTTTGGACATTTGCGCAGCAGTGTCACAAGCTTCACTTTGCAATGTTATCTGAAGCAGCCACGCCGGCCTCGAAGAAATTCTACCAAGACCGACACGATGCGCATCGAATACGTGATCTTGGTGGTAGCAACGATTCTCGTAGTGCACATTAATGTTTTCTGCAGCACAAGTTCGAGCCGACAATTGTTTCACATCTAACGTTTGCTGAAGGCTCGCGTTGGAGTCGCTTGCTTACCAGCGAGGAAAAGGTTGGCACTGCTATCTGAGGACTTACCAATCTAACCAAGACAAAGACACCATAACGACTGAAGATAAGGAAGACAGGGGGAATTGGATCGCTGCCAAGAAGTGTGGGTAAACCTCCAAAAATGCTTTATGACAGGGAAGTAACCTGAGTACGTTCGCGTACAATTGAAAGCTCCACCATCAGGTGCGGCAATGCTCCGACACGAGAACTACACCTTTGCCAATCCAAGCTCGTAGGAGTGTAAAGCAAAGTCGACTGAAGTAGCGGAAGTAAGCCAAAAAATTTGAAAAAAAATCCAGAAATTAGCGTTTACGGATTTAGGACAGTGTAAACTGACGGTCAGTAGCACACTCCTTTTACCGACAGTATTCCCAAAGACCTAGAGCACGGGCTTGCTGCGCGCACGCGAGTGCTAGACGCATACCATGACGGACGAGATTGGATGCTCGTCGCTGACTGCAACGGCATCCCGCCCACTACAGTCCGCGACATCGTCCAGCGCGGGACGACCGACATCAAGGAGAGAGGCGGAGCACGAACGGGGAGCACTAAGTGCACACACGAGATGGAGGAAACGCTGGTAGAGTACGTTGAAGACAACTGCCATTACACGCTCTCACAGCTGCACCTCGACTTTGGTGTCCTAATTAGAACTTCGCTAATCAGTAAGAAGTTGTGTGATAAGCTCAACACTGTTAAGCAGGTACAATGTGTTGGGTAATTGTTGTGTATGTGTACTGTACTAAGTGTCTATGACAATGTTGACAGGTTTATGTAGAGCCTGAAACATGCAACAACAAAGAGAATATCGAGAAGCGGGTTTTTTTTGGTGAAGCACTGCTGAAACACGAACGTAACGGGGCGTTCATTGTATACTATGACGAGACCAATTACAATTTTTATTGTAAGCGCACGCAGGGTCGTGTGCCGGTTGGGCAGCGACCAGTTGTAAAGCTGCCACCCTCTAAGGGTGCTAACTTACAGCTACAATGCGCCATTTCCCCCGAGGTCGTCCTGGTACACTATGCCAAGCGTCGGGGGAGCATCAACATAGAGATAAACGCCGAATTTGTGGACGCTGTCTACGACGCTGTGAAGGACCACGAGGTGTACCGAGCCTCCTTTGTGGGCAAGACCATCGTGATCATCTTGGACAACGCTCCAACCCATTCTCAGACCGATGCACTTGTCCAAGACAGGGAGGACCTGAAGCTGCTGCGGTTGGGCCCGTACTCGCCCCTGTGTAACCCTATAGAAGGTACGTCAATCAGAGTTTGGTTAACTGCGTGTCTGTACTAACTCTGGTGTTATTTGTTTGTCCCCCTGTACAGGTTGCTTCAGTGTCTTAAAGGCGCGTACCTTGCTCTGAGCCACGACGCAATGTTCAACGTGCTGTATGGCCATAAGACAGAGCTTCGCATGCAGCTACTTGAGAAGGCAGCAGAGCACTGCAAGTCCTGTATGGACCTGCGCTTGGTGAACCAGATGGCTCGCCATTGTGCGCTCTCAGTTGCGGCAGCTACTCGTTGTGAGCCCATGTAGTACGGGACGTAGATGGTTAGCTCTGGACTAAATCCTCGTTGGTCTGCACTAATTTTCGACATTAATTTTATAAAAAAAATAAAAACCCTAATTACGGGACACTCGACTTTGTTTTACACTCCTACGAGCTTGGATTGGCAAAGGTGTACAAGTACTACATGAAGTTTTTGAGGTTGTACAACGACTACCACTGAGTGAACAAGTAAATCAAACATGTTGATGACTCTGAAGCAGCTCAGCACTTCAATCTAGCTATGCTACATGATAGCATTGCGTTGTGTTCATTATGTTCTTGCGGTTGAAGTCCGTGTCTTTATTGAAGTTCTTCAGACCGCGAAAGAAATATTGTCACAACAAATACAGAATGGCTTGTCATATTGTGGTGGTCGCTCATGAAATCAAGTTATAGGACTAAAACCCGTCGCACCGACTAGATGCCGATTTCCATTGCATTTGTGTGCGGAATAGCTGCCTATGCATCGCTATGATGAAGGAACTTGCTAAGGCTGTGGAAACTGTAACGACGCAGACTGCGTCATTGTGCTCCTGGCCACTGCTGGGCCAGGAAGGCACGTAATCATGCCTGGAGCAATCGGATTGCTCTCACACTTGCACTTCAACCACACACATTCTGTTTTATTTTGATTTCACTATACATAGTTCTACTTGCA
>LGSN01000673.1:0-35651 GCA_001314375.1 Phytophthora podocarpi | reverse complement strand
CAAGTTCTTTGTCAAGGCTCAACCTGTCAATTGGACAGGTTGGGATCGACTCGTTAACTATCGGATGGATGGGGTCAAAGGTTTTTTATGTCTTGGACTTTCCTCCTCGTGCACGGCACGTGTATGTACATTGAATGAATTACTTTGAGATTTACTATCTAACGAGCAAGTGTCTTATCTATCGGTTGTCTCCTCGCCACTCACTCGCAGCGTAAAGCTGCTAGCAATACCAATGTTGCCAACTAGCTGCTCTGCCGGCAACTCATTATGTTGTATGTCGGCGCCAAAATTATGAGCACAAAATGCAACTGAAGATTACCTGCTTGGGTACAAATGTATTCATCCTTGTCGCGACAATTGTTGTCAAGTCCTTCTGTTAAGTTCGCAAGCATATTTTATGCTACTACACAAAATGCAAACTGCAAAATTCAAAGTCTCTCTTAAACTCCCTAATGACCTAATCGGGCACTTAATAGCGCTTTGCACTCTGCACTCTGCAGTCAAGTTTGCAGCGAACTTAGGAATCGATTTCTAGAGGTCTGCACTGTTTGTAGCATTTATTTAAGTTCGACTGCAAACTTGCTACAAAGTGGTATTTTTCGGTACAAGGATTTCAACATTGTTCTTCACTTTGTTGTGACTTTGCACTACAAACTTTTCACTAAGTTCGCATTACATTTAAGTCCGAATTTTGACTACAAAGTGACTGCAAAAGTGCAAGGTGCAAAGTGCTCTTATGCTCTTGGGTGGGTGGTTTCAGTTGAGATCCTGCAGCATTCGGTGGGGGGGTAGCCAATCAGAAGAGCGTATTCGTCCGGCAATCCGACAAATACGACATTGCGACATCCTGCAAAAAAGCGCTTTGTTTTAGATCCTGCCGGATGCACAGGCAGACAGAGGAGGGGGGACTCGCTGCAGGATCGGGAGTGTCGAATTCTCCTTCATACACTAGACGCTCGACTTCAAGGTCCCAGTCCAGCCGACAGTGAGGTTGCTGTACGTGGTGAAGCCTCATCTCTGCAGCCAGCAGGGCCAAGGCGATCAAAAGGCGGCGGCGACGACACAAGCACCTTGTTCGGCTTCATTGCGTCACAAATGGAGGAAGGGAATTATTTTTATTCCGATCGTTAGATGTCGTCCACCCAGTTCTCTGGCACACGGTCGGACATAGACCAGATAACTGAGATCCGGCAATCCTGTAGGAACTCAACTAAAACCACCCACCCTAAGAGCGATGTCCAAATAAAAACTCACTTGATTATTTGAGCCGATTTATTTTTGGAATATTGCGCGAAGGAATATCGGGGTGCCGTTTTACCTGTTTATAAGTCGTTAGAAATAAATTGGTGCGGCGCCAATTTATTTGTAGCGGGGCTAATATATGTTTAAGATCGCTGAAACGGCAACTTTAACAAGCAAGGCCAAGGGAGCATAGAATGACATGGAATGGCACTAAGGATGATGTGGGCATTGATGACGACGTGGGTAGAGGCGCTGTCACGGAGACGATTGATGTGCTAGAAGTTTACCATGGTGGGGCGGAAGTTGTGAATTCTCGTGAGTACTAAATATGAATTTTAACGATAGTATTCCCTTACAGAGAATCATGCCGGTCAACGCGTCTACTACGTCGTTCATGGGCGAGGATGATGTCGACGAAGTGGAGCTGCTGTTGTTGTGCTTTTGTGCTTTTGTGCTTTTGTGGTAGCAGTGGATTTGAGTCAAATTGATGGAAGGTCTCTTCACCCCCCCCCCCCCCCCCCCCGGAGGATAAATTATCAATGGCCGAGTTACCACCCATTCCTTTGACCGTAATCGACTTGGACTTCAGGGGAGGCTTTGACTTCTTTGTTTTCGTCTCGTTTTGGCTCGGGCAGTCTTAGTCGCAGTAGGCTGAGGTTTTGACGTGGCAGCTATCTGCTCCGAAGCGAGGCTTGAAGCGCTTGCCCAGAGCGATTGTCTCAAGCCTTCTTGTGCGGCAGTATCGAAGAGGGGGGGCTCGACTGAAGTCGTCTTGCCGGTGGTTTCCGATGTGTTTATCTCTGCTCGACTGGCCCGGGTGCCGAATAAGAACGGAGAGCTACTCGGGCTGCCGGCAATAGGCAGCCGTCCTCTGGAGCCATTGATGATTGAACCCAACAGGAATGGTCTTCTCGTCGTTGCCGCGGAAGCTGCCAGCGCTGAACCCTTCAGTGATGCGAAGCCCATTTTTGAATTGAAAGGGAAAATAACCTGGTACACGGCATCCTATTCTATTCAGTAGGCTCGTGAAAAGTAAGATACTTGAACAACGAGACGGTTTATTCTTGCCTTTTTTTCTGCGGTGATAAAACAATCGTCCAGATAATCAAGTTAGTGGACACCCCTCTCAGTGCCCTAATGTGAAATGTTTGCTGCATTTGTGGTTGTTTGTGAATTCCCACAGGTTGCTCCAAGGTGATACGAGACAGTCCCTTTTCAATAATGTCGTCCGAATGTAGCGAAATCGAAAGGCGCCGCCTTCCTTTCCAAACAATAAACCTCCCGCAAAAAAGCGAGGCCGAGAAAAACCTTCGGCGCGGCCCCCTTAGACATCGCCAAGCCAATCACGAGGGTGAGGCACTTCAACTTGCCTTTCACCAATGAGCTCCACGCCGCCCACACTGGGCAACATGTTGCATTTACCCCAGGACGGGGCCACGACGCCTCCTCCTCCGCCGGCTCCAGCAAAGAAGAAGAAACCCGGGCGCACTCCGAGTCTCATCTGGCAGCTCCTGACCGACGAGCCGGACCCGCAGCGCCGCAACTCGGCGTCCTGCAAGCACTGCAAGCACCAGGTGCTGTACTACAAGAAGTCGGAGCAGGCCATCCGCCACCTCAAGAAATGCCCGGAGTTCCAGGAGATGCAGCACCAATACTCGTTCGTGAGCCAGTTCTCGGACGTCCTGCCGCTCTACAACCAGAAGATCAACGCCAAAGGACCAGCCAAGAAGCGCGTCAAGACGGAGCAAACTCAAGCTCAACGAGCCCAAGCTCAAGCTCAGGCTCAATTGGAGGTTCAACAGGCTCTGCAGATGCAGAGTCAGCTGCAACAAGCCAATGGGGCGTTGGCTATCACAAGTAGTGCATTGGACCAGGCGGCGGTCCAACACGCTCAAGTGATGAACCAGATGGCGATGCAGCAGAGCATGCCCGAGAGTTTGATGGACGTGGGGTCCACAGCCATAAGTATGGCGCTGAAGGACGACCCCAAAGACAAAATTGGGGCTGGGTCGAAGGAACGCAAGGGGAAGAACGCTCCGCTGTCGAAGACACAGAACGAGATGTTCGAGGAGGCGCTGGCCATGCACGCGTACGTGACAGGCATGGCGTTCGATGCTATGGAGGACTCGCACTTAGCCAGAGCTGTGACTGTCTTGCGCTCGAATGTAAAGCTGCCGGAGAAGAAGAAACTAGAGGGAGAGCTGGTAGTTCGATGCTACGAGAAGATGCACAAGCAGGTGTGGGGATATCTCACGACTAGCCCTGCGCGTGTGTGTCTGAAGAGAGATGCGTGGTCGAATTTGAATTTGTACAACACGAATAACCCAGAGGAGGCGTATGTGACGTACATGGCGGTGAACAACGAGAAGCGGTTCTTCTTGGAGTCAGAAAAGGCAGCTGGAGATGAGTCGCAGTACAATTCCATCATGATTGCGCAAGACATCAAGCGAATGATGCAGCCGATTGTAAGCAATGTGAGCGGTGTGGTCACTGGCAGCACCGAGTATCACTCGCGAGCATGGGATATGCTCAAGGCTGAATACCCGACGAAGTTTTTCTATGGCTGTATCTGTCACGCACTGCATCTGGCTATTATGGATATCTTCGGCCCGGAGAAATCCCTAGATAACGATCCCAGGCGAATGGCGCCGCAGGTACCCATGGATTTCCCGTTCCAGGACCTCGTGGAACTTACCAACAACTGCAATGAGCTGTTGTCGTTCTTCAGTAGCTACCAATACGCGCCCAAATACAAGATGTTCGACCCCCAGCTGCTTCATACTATGAAGGGTTTTGCGAACGCGTCGCCTAAGATGTCGTGGGGTACGCTTGCCGCACGGTTTCGCGTGCTGATGCAGTCTGAAGATGAGCTTCAGTCCATTGTGAGTGACCCCGAATATTTGGGCCCCGAGTCACCAGCTAATCAACGCACAATTCGCCACAGCATTAAGGAGTTCGTGCTGAGTCTCAACTGGAAGATGACCTTGGAGAAGGCTATTACGATCCTTACGCCTATCGAACTCATCCTGTATAAATTTCAGGACGACCGTGCTCCCATCTCAGAGGTCTACTTTGAGTCCAAACACTTGCTGACCGATTTCGATGCGGTTTTTGGTTTGACGACGGTCGAGCTGGAATACATCAAGAAGGTGGTCACCGAGAGGTGGCAGTACGTGCTGAGCGAGGCCCATGGTTTGGCATTTTTACTGGATCCACGATATATTGGGAAGTCCATGACGCGGGACTATCGCGAGCAGATCGAAGAGCTGATTTTTAACTTCCCCGAGACGGACCAGGACATGGGGATCAACGACGAGCGGAGGCGAGCAATGTCAGCAGAGTACACCGACTACGTCATCTACGCCAAAAACCAGCGCAACAACCGCACGTACAAGTGGGAGATGCTGGAGAAAGGCAACCGCTCGCCACTGCAGTTCTGGCAGATGGATGCGGATGATTGGCCGCATCTCAAGTCGCTGGCGCTTACGCTTTTTTCGTTAGCCCCAAGCAGTGTTGCATCAGAGAAAACGCTGTGCAAGAGCACATTGACGCAGTCCAGTCGCCGCAACAAACTCAGCTTCGACGATATGAGGCGTCTGGCCTTCATCTGCATAAATGACTCCCAATTCACAGGCGGGGAAATGCAGAACAACACACTGCCAGATTTCACCGTTGGCGACACAGCACTCTCGCCTGATGGAATGATGATGTGGATGATTTGAACCGAGCTTACTAGTAGTGTCTAATCGTCGAGATGTTCAAGGAAAATAGCTTATGTTTCGTCTTTAGATGTTCAAGTTCGGTCTAAGTAAAACATGGTCAACTCGAATGCCACTATTTTCATTTACTCGTCATTACATGTACTCTACCAGATGCCTCTCCACTTAGGAATAGTGGTCCGATATCCCTTTGCAAGCTCAGCATGCAGATTCTTCATCAGTAAGTTTTGTCCTGTCACGAATGCAATGATAGGGATGGCACAAGCTGGGAACTTTGCGGACGCTATCTTCCTGGTGCAGCGGAGCTTGGGTGTCCTGGTACGATGCCACGTCGCTGTTCGATTCTCCAACTTCGACAGATTTTGGCTCTGCCCCCCTCCGACAGACCTAGACGGCGGCTAGGTGGCAGTAGCAAGAATGCGAGACAATCACTCTCACTTTTCGGCGCTGAAGTTGAAGCGATAAAGGAATGATGTTCATCTTCACTTAGAGAGCGTGAGTGAGGGTCACTTCAACCTCTACATGTAGATCACCTACCACGAACAGCTAAAATAGAGGATACGGACTGGACGTGATTTGTACAACAACAACAAAAATATAAGCGGCAATCTACCGGTAGGCCGACAGAATGGACTGCCGTCGGCATTATAATACCGTTCACGACGCCAAGCAGATCGCTTGAAGTGCGACTAGCAGCAATACGTAACCATTCAAGTGTACTAATACAGCTTGTCCGTCATGGTGGAATGTTCACCCAAAGGAGTAGTCTTTGTAACTTACAAGTCAGGCCACGATCGAGGGGAGAGATGTGCGATCTCGGATATGATATCCGTACTACGGATTCCGTAGTAGCCATGGGGATTGAATGGCTCCATTTCTCTCGCCGTCGCTGTCAGCGACGAAGGTCTCATTTCGCAACTTGCACCGTCGACGACAAGTGCTTTGAGTTGTTGACAATCACCGATGTTGTCTTCTACGACGTCTAAGGTCACCGCTCGGTACGAGTGCGATGGCAAAGAGGTGCCGAAGGTGTTGTGGAGAGTGAGGTACACTGGCCAGTCCCTCAAAGCCCGGGACAAACCCTCGTTCAAGACCAAGCAGCAGTTTAAGCGAGCAGTTGAGCTGCACCTCAACTGGTCCAACAGGGTTCCGACCCCGTTCATGTCGTTGTTTGGGAGTCGAGAGCGTGCTGTGAAATGGGCTCGCGGCCACTTCGAACTTGGCTACGATGACGTGTTCCTCCTGAAAATCGACGCGTCGAAGCTGAGGCCGCTGTTTTGTGTCCGATACTTGGTGCAGGACACAAATATCTACGCTCTGCTGCCGGGGAGCATGTACAATGACGAGTTCTTGGTGCTACGCAAGATCTCCCGGCGGAGCATTATCCGAGAGACCTACTTGTCATGCAGCGACGAAAACTCGAGCGACGAGAGTGAAAACTGCTTCGGACGGAGCAGCAACGAGTCCAACGAGAGTGATGACGTCTTCAATGGATAGGACTAGGAAAGAGGTATTGGGTAGATAAACTAAGTACAGTAAAAAGGTAGCGAGTAGATCAGATAAATGGTGAATACAGCAACGAATTGAGTCAAGGACGATGTGAATATGACGTCTTGTTTATGGTCGCTCTTGCCGACATTCACGTAAACGCATCGACGTATCGGATGGCGGAGGCTCTGTATCATCTCGGAGACTCTTTGACTTGGACGCCGACCTCGGCGCCTCGTGGGCAGTTGGTGCTGCTTCAGGACTGCGTGGAGGCTGGAGGAGGCTTTTTGGTGCATCACTTCGCGTCGCTATTTCTCAAAGCTGGCCATCGCGTGTGTTTCGTGGCGAGTGCCAACTCCCCAGAGCATTATGCGGCCGTTGGACGCAAACTCGTGCGTGTGCATTAACTGTATGAGACCAATGCCAAAATTTCTGTTCTCATTGGCGCCTATGCTGTCTGGTCTGTTGCAGGGTGTGAACTTTGCAGCTTGTCAAGCCAAGAAGCAGCTCCAGGTGCTGGATTGGACCAAACTCGAGGCTGCCAGGGACAGGGAGGAAGGATGGACGACGCTGTTCGACAAGTTCAGCAACATTGTCAGTCAAGAAGTGGAGGGTGGGGATGGCGCAGTGTCTTTTGTACTCGATGATGTCAGTGCACTCAAGTGGCGGTTTGGAGACGCTGCAGTGCTAGACTTTGTACGCTGCTGCAAGACGTTGACACACGAGAGGAACGTGAGTATTGTTGACTGCATAATAGATATACTGGATGAACAAGTGCTGATGGTGTATTGATGGTGAACTTTAGGGAGCTGCGAACGTGGTGTTGCTGAGCCACGCCGACACGGATCTACCCACGTCGAGACCTCTGGTAATGCTGCTCCCTGGCTATGCTGGTTAGAGATGATGTGAACGGTCTATTCACTAGTTGTTGCTGCGCTGTAGAGCCCAGCACTTGCTGACATGGCGACTGTCGTCTTGGCAACGAAGCCTCTGACTACAGGCTACTCCAAGGACATCCACGGAACGGTATGGAGGCATTTGAGAATGTTCGTGGATGTTAGTTAGTGTATCAAAGCTAACGAGTACTCTGGTGTGGTCTATTCGTACAGCTTTTAGTGCACCGCCAGAGCCACGGCTTGGGTTGCAGCTCACTTCACGAAGAACTGGCAGCAATTCCGTACAAAATACTGGAGAGTACGATCAAGCGTTTTCACTCCGGCGGAGAAGCCCTGCGGTGGAATTAAAGTCTCATGCCCGCGAACTTGTGCCAGTGGAGACCATTTAATATGCGACCACCACAAATAGCGTGTTGTTCACGAAGATAAGAACCATTTTGTGCTCTTGCTGTTCAAGCCTCGAGTGAATTAGTCGAGACACTAGCACAATTAGTCAAGCAAGACACCAGCACGATGGCGACGCAAGGCCTCCCAACAAAGTCACGGGATAAATACAAGCAGCTGGCACACATTGGTCGGGGCACCTACGGAGACGTAAGCACAAATTGATGTCCACCTTGAATTCTTGAATTTATTTACCGTTGGCTCTCTCTCTTAGGTGTTTCTATGCGAGCATGTGGAGACTGGCGAGCATGTCTGCATGAAAGAGATCGATCTGACCTTCCACTCCCCCGACGACAGGTAGACAAAGATCAATATTGTGAGAAACAGAACTGGTTAATGACTGACTTTGCTACTTGTATGCGTAGAATGAGATGTCTGGCCGAAGTGGCGCTGCTGAAGCATCTCCCTGCAGACTCGAGTATCGTGGGGTTCCGCGAAGCCTTCTGGGCCCAGTCTAGTGAAGCAAGTGCACAGGTACTTGTCCTCATTCTGGAACACGCAGACGGCGGCGATCTCGAGCAGCACCTGCGTTTTCTCGAGGGCTCACCAATCCAAGAAGACGCAATGCGTCGAATTTTCATGCAGCTTGCACAAGGCGTCAATTATCTGCATAGCCACCGTGTCGTGCATCGAGATCTCAAGTGTGGCAACGTGTTTCTCTTTCGATCTGGACGGGCTGTGCTTGGAGACTTTGGTACGTCGAAGATGCTCCCACCAATTACCGGGTCCGACCAAGTGCTCGAACCTCAAGGCTTGACTTCGACAGTGGTCGGTTCGCCTCTTTACATGAGCCCGGAGCTATTGGAGGGTGAGCCTCATGGCTTTGCCACTGACATTTGGTCGCTTGGGTGTGTGCTGTACGACATGTTGTCGGGAGGAAAACATGCATTTGGTGCTCCGTCATATCCTGCTGTCGTTTTCCGTATCACTCAAGGAGACTACGATCCACTAGACACTGCCTCAGTTTCCATGGAAGCTCACAATCTGATAGCCAGCATGCTACAAAAAGAGCCACAAACTCGGCCGAGCATTGTGGAGGTGCTTCGATCACCTTGGCTCCAGACGCACGATGTCATGGAGGTGAAGAATGAAGAAGGCGAGCTTGTTCCAAAGAGTGCTGTGGCAATGAACTGCCAAGCAGCGACAGCAGACCAACAGGAGTCGGTCTCAAATGCAAGAGTCCAAGAGCCAACTACTTCACTTATCCACCTGACGGAAGCTCTTCCACTCCCAGTGACTGTGGACAACGCTCGCACGTGCAAGCTTGGTGAAGTCTCAGCGTCAGAGCAGATATTTCCCCCACCACCACCACCTCCAGTACACCGAACGTCAAAGTCTCCAATACGTCAAGTCGATCGCCCACAGCGAAATCACAAAGAAACTAATTGTCTTCGGAGTCGAGCTGCTTCGCCGTTAATACAGGTAAGCTGTTGAACTCTTTAATCAATTCTGTAGACGGTAGTACAAGTTCTAACTCGTATCTGCCAGCTTGACTTGCAACTCCCACCTGCGCCGGTGCTTCCATCAAGGAAACATTTCTCAACAGCAGCCTCGATTCCATTCAAACACTATCACCAGCAACGACGGCACAGCATTCCTGTACAACCAACAACACTCGAGGTTCGAGGCGTTCATATCACAGGGACAGCTCGCCACCAGATACCAGCACCAAACTCAATACCCAAGACATAGTACCGTGCACGTTAAGCAAGCGCGTCAGTTAGTTAGTACAGCAGTGAGGCTAGTTGGTGCTTTAATGTCAACTACTGGTTACTCGCACCAGGGTTTGCAGTGCGTCGAATGCGTTTCTGTTGGATGCCGGACTTCGCCGCTCTCTTATTCTCCTTGAACGCAGAAGCGACCAACGCAGCATAACTGATCGAGTCCAAAGCCTTGCGTAGATGCGTGGCGGCTGACGAAACATTAGTGATCATGATGGTGGAGGATGGATTGTCCGTCTCAAGGTAGCACTTAAGCAGCATAGTGAGCTTGGAATTCCGGTACGGGATGTGGCCTGTTCCTTGACGAGCTTGCACTCGAATGCACTCCTTGAGAGCCAACAAGCTCGAGTTGATTTCTCGAGCCTCCTTCTGCTCCTTGGAATTGCGTGTTAAACCCTCGCCCGTGTACTCAGCGCCAGCGAGATCAACCAGCACGAACACCCCACCAGGACATTTTTCCTTTTCAGCATTGACGTGCGCTTTCATGGCCGCTACCTCTGCCTCTGCAGCATCAACTTCACTTTGAAGCATTTCCAGTTGATCTTGATCCTCTTTGGGCGGCTGAACACCTGACACCGTTGGTTTCCCATTCACGATCGCGTACATTTGCGATTGAATCGCGATGTACAAGTCATCGCGAACTTTCCCAAGAGGAACCACACGGGACTGCGCCAAGGCGACTTCTTGTCGAGCTTCTGCTAGTGCAGTTGTCACGATCTCCAGCTCTAATACTGCATGAGACCGGCTACTTTGGTGGTGCAGCTCCGACGTTCCTTCGGCACGGAGGCCCCTTCCTTGACGAATGATGTCCAGCACAGCTTCTGCTGAGTCACCGTAAGCAGCTTGCAGAGACTGCGTCAGTACTTCTCCATTGGGTCCCATCGTCGTGGCACTTCGAACGTGAGTCATTCCATCACCGTCTTCACGGACAAATCCAGGCTGACGGTTGTTGAGCAAGTCGAACACTTTGCCATTGTAGAGCTCGTAGAAACGGACTTGCACAAGCAGTTCATCGTTGCACTGAGCGAACAGGTCTTGGACTAAGCGCTGGCACATGCCAAGTTCAGTGCCATATCCGAAGATGGTGTGCGTCTTGCCACTATTCGTGTGACCATACGCGAAGCAGCACGAGGTCGTGCCACTCAGCATCCCGGGCACCATCGGACTGACAGCTTGAGCATAAGCTTCGCTGTTCTCTGTCGAAAGAACCCCAGAAAAGTCAGAAAACTTCTTGTCCGCGTTCACGACGTGCACATTCCCGCTGTCGTCGAGGACATACTCAATCTCTTCGCCTCCTTGCTCAGACGTGGCGAGAGGACGCGGACGGATGTAAACCTTGGTCATTACAGGAAGACGGGAGAGTGCAGACAGTACTGGAGATGCAAGGACGAAGACGAAAGGAAAAGTGAGGCCACGCTTGACGAGATCAACTGTAGTCGGCGAGGTGAATGTTTGTTGCTTTGGTTCCTGCCAGAATGCAGCTGCAAATCCCCGTGAAAGCACCGCCGTTGCATGAAACGGCCGTGATTACATTTGGCTTTTGTTGCCGGCAGGCACAAAATGTACAGTTCTTCCCTTCAGTAAGAATGGTGATATTTGTCTTATAATCCTAAAGGAATATCTAATACTAGAGGTCAAATGACTGCAACATACCAGTCACCAAGATCAACTAATACAATAGATACTATAATAGAGGTGATAATACTGAGGGGAAGCACTGTACCGCTTAGTTGACGATTCAAGTGCACTGCAAAAGCATCGAGTTGCTTGCTTTTCATAACGATGGTCACAGCACGATCTATTCTATTTTATTCAGCGCTATCCTCACACTTTGAACATCTTTATATCTAGAGTGTTGACTTGAGAGCTCCAGACATCAGTTGCTGCTGCGTGTACTCCCACAACATGAGAGCTCCACTCACATGCACGTTCAGTGACCGCACAAGCCCGAACTGAGGGATTTCAACGCACACGTCAACGAGCTGCAGCACATCCACGGGGATTCCTTCTTTCTCTCGGCCCAGCACAAGCACCATCTTGCGCGGTAGCGTATAGTTCGCGAGGCTCACACTGGAAGCCGTTTGCTCGACTGCTACAATGGTGTAGCCTTCGCTCTTCCAGCGAAGCAGAGCCTGGCGCAAATCGTCGCCGTGTGGCCGAACTTCTTCTAATGGCATCCACTTGTGAGCCGTAGCGCTTACAGTCGCGAAAGTGGCATCCTGCTCGGCCATACGAACGTTGGGCACGATCAGCTTCTGAGCGTTGAAGATCTCGCACGTCCGTGCCAGTCCTGCCAGGTTCGGAATCTTGTCCACTAAGCTTGCGCACATGATTATGGGCTGTCGAGCGTTGAGTGTGTCGCCACGACGCGCCGCATCGAAATCAGCGCGCATTGCTGCAGGCAGTGCACTGTCCTCAAGCAACAGCGCCGTTGTATCAAATTTCCGTTGCACAGTGAGAGCTCCGCTTGCGATTTCAGTCTCAGAGGACGATGCAGTGCTACTCTTCTCTTGTGCTGGCGCTGGGGTGAAGTTCTCGAGTTGGTACTGGGCGTAGAGCTCATTCATCGCCGTTTTAAGCTGCTCACTGAATCGGAGCGCCTCATCACGGGGCAAGAGTTCTCCGAACTCGCTGATGAAACCCGAACAAAGCATGCCAAGCAACGAGCTTTCGTAGTCAGGGTGGAACTCTTCCAATTGGCACGCTTGGCGGCGCAGCATTCGTTTGCATTCCTTGTTGGTGCTCAGATAACGCGCAGTACCTTCCAGGAAGCGGAGACCCGGCGTATCGCTAGAACTCAGTTGGAGCTGATGAACGTGGCGGGGGAGAACTTTGGCTAGCAGATATTGGGCCAGTACACGTGTGTAACCGTGCGAGGTGTTTAGCCACGGTAACATCGTTTCCAGCAGTTCACCACAGTCGACATCAAGGTTGTTGTCGTCTAGCTTGTAGTTTGCGAGGTACGTGGACACAAGTAGCAGAGAGGCACCCACTTGTGGCATTAAATTCGCATCACGAAGCATGGGAAGCAGAATGCCCGAACAGATCTCGCGTGGAAACTTCGTGGCCATCCGCATGCCGAAAAGCTCCATGTAGTACCGGACACTGGGCAGTTGGGGCACCGCAAACGCAGTCTGGAGCGTGGGAAGCAATGCAGTCAACTGTGGCTTCATAACATGCGCGCTAACAATGCAGAGCGCTTGCCATGACCGCAGTTTCTTGCCAAACCCGTCACTGTTTAGCATGTGCTGCTTTTGCCAATCCGGAGTCACATTGAGTTCGAGGAGCCGAGTGAGGAGGGCATCCATGAGCTGCTGTGTGTCTGTAGTTGAGGCGCTACTATCGACAGCTACATCGTCCAGGAAACTTAGCACCACCAGCCGCACGAATCGGTCCTTGGAGTGGCTGGCAACAGCCGCCATCTGGGTGTGACTGTTGCTAGCAGGAGAGAAGCCTTGGAATCCCTGGAACGGAGCACTAGAGTTCATCGTCAGCTGCTCCTTTTCGTCGATCACCGGTTCCTTGTAGAGCAACAATTCGACTAGTTCGTCGGCATAAGAAAGAGCCGATGTCGGGTGAGCGCGCCACGTCTGGCATAAGCGGCAAGCCAGGTGGAAAACCACATTGGGTCTGTACCGAGAGCCGAAGCGGATAAACTCTGCGATCCAGTGCTTCATGGTCCCGTTCAGCTCGGCACGTAGGAGAAATACCGGCTGGAACACACAAACGACAACAGCTCGGGTAAGCGCGTCAGGCTTTGCCTTGCTATCGGTGTAAGCGGTCCAGACCTCCTCGAGCAAACTGTCAAGTTGTTCGATACCATTTGAACCACTTGCCAATGGCCCAGCCAGTTGTGAGAGCGTAAGCGACAACACGTTCACCATTTGAATCAATGCTGAAGGGTCCATCCCCGCAGTAGGTAGCGCCTCAACACAGGCATCGTAGGTCGTTCGCAAGAGCTTCATGTCAATGAACGATGAGGATTCAACGACATTGTAGAGCAGACCCCACTTGTTCGCAGCCAGGCTGATGGCACATCGTGCATCGAGCTTGCCACTGTACCGCCGACTCGTGTCAAGTGTGAGAAGAAGTGGAAGAATACGTTCACTTTCAAACGCGCGCAGAGAGTCTACGGCAGCAGCGTTAGCTCCAATGACGGACAAGCACTTTGCTGCTAATGCCAAGTCAAAAACTGTTCGATCCGCAGCCGCTGCCAGAACACTTTTAAGCTCATCACAGAGCACATCCAGTGCAGCCATTTCATGCAGCTCGCCAGTCGAATTCATTTTGTGTGTGCTCATTTGAGAGAGGACAAATGCAGCGGACGCCACGAGTTTCATGCCATCTTCCTTGTCGTGATCTCCAGATTTCACCTCGTCAACTTCGGCTGCAGAGGACACTTTATTCAACCAGCGCCGGACGACAGCCATGGCGTAGTCGAATAGGTGTGAGCAGTTGACTTTCCCCTCGTAGAAGGCGTCGCGTTGAAACGAGAACGTAAAACCTTGCGGTGGTAACGAGGGGCAACTACCCACAAGTTCTTGAACTTGTTCTTCAAACTTGGCAACCAGAAGCACAAGTCGGGCACTATCCAGCTCTTGTTCCAAAATGGTAGACAGCAATGCACTCAGCGGAGCACGCAGCAACACTTTTACCTTGGCTCGATACCCTGGCGTTTCCTCTAGGTAATTAGTATCTGATTCGCGTGTGTCTTCTGCCGTAAAAAGCAGCAGCCTTGCCAGTTGAGTAGGACTCAGTACATCTGCTGAATTTCCTTGAGCTTGAGGCATTAGATATGCTTGAAGTGCAGACGCCAGAGCTGTTGAAAAGTTAGATGAGCTATCAGCAGAAGCCTCCATCCACGCCAGAAAATGCAGCATTGCCTCGCCATCGTCAGCCACCAAGCTACTAGTGGGGAAGACACAAAGGGCACGTGCTAATGCCGACAGTGAAAGTGTCGACGCAGTAACGAAGCCTCCAGTGAGAGCGTGACTCAGTGCACGAAGCATCTTCGTTCGCATCGCTTGCGAGAAGGATTGCATTGCATGGACGTCAAGCAAAAATCGCAGTCGGTCCACCGCCGTCGCACTTAGTAACATCTTCGTAGAGGCGGAGGAGGCAGCGCGCTTCAGATGGGGAGACTGGAATACTTGCAGCATGCTCAGCAGAGCCTCTGGCGAGTGACTGTCTGCGCCGTCACCAAAAATGGCTTCTTCGATCGCAGCAACAAACTCATCCAACACACGCTCCTTCTCGCTCTCTGCAAACTGGAAAGCAAGGAAGGATGCCAGAAAGTCAGCCACCAGAGCCTGGAAGCGAGCGCGATGCGCATGCTTGAAAAGCACCGGGTCATTACAGGCACGCAGCAAGTGGTCGAGCACAAAGCTCTGGAAAGCAGGGGCACAGGCGAATGAGGCTTCGCGATCAACACCCTTGCTAGCACTGCCCTGCTTTTCCCAGATCTGCCAAGCCCCCACACAAGTCTCCATGAAATTCGAGATAAAGAGGCGCTTCACGACGGGGTTGTCATGGGCAAACAACCGCACCAGCAGGCTCTGCATCCAGTCGAAAGTCAGCTGCACGGGCCACTGCTCACTGTCCTGTTGCTGCTTCGAGTCAACATGGACGATCAAGTAGCTCGTCAAAAGACTCGCAACCTGTGGCCAAACCTGTTCTATCAGGTGTTGTTCGTGGTGCATCTGGATCACATTAGAGGCCGTGAGGAAGCTTTGCCACGTCTCCACCCATGACTCTTGTTGTTTCACGCCCTTAGCTCTCGATTTTTGCGATTCCGACAGCAGCGCACAACGCGAGAAGGCAACCTTTAAAATGTGGAGCCCCTGCTTCCGCAACAACGAGTCCTTGTGTCTCAACGCGAAGCAAACAAGCGATTGCAACCTCACATCTGCAATGAGTTCACGCGGGGCCTTGGGCATGATGACGCACACCAGATACAGCAGTTCATGAGGGAAAGTCTCCGCACTCGACAGCGGCTCCCAGACATCCACCACCATACTCAGCAGTCGTTCGCACGTGCTCCTCGTTACCTCCAGTCCACTCTCACCATCCATCAGCGCGGGCACAAGATGCAGCGCCACCGCTCGTAGAAACTGCGGCTGCTGTCTCCACCGCCTCGTCGCCTGCTCACAAACCTCCATAGAACTCTCCACCACTTGCTCAACCTTCTGAAGTAGTAAAAGCTGCAGTAAACTACACAGAGATCCGTAGCTGACGGCACAACTCTCTTCACTTTCTTCTCCACCTTGTAGCAGCTCCTGTACCCGACCAAAGAGCTGCGTCACTGTCTCCTGTTCTTGCTCGCTCTTTACAGCCAATAGCAACAGCGTCTGGATCATCCCCAGTGCTGCATGATGCAGCGCAGCGTAGCGCTCCAACTGCAGCACTGGCAGCAGCACCTGACGCGTCACAGGACCAGTAAACAGACGCCTCGCTTGCTCTTCCGACCTGCTAATTGAGCGTAAAAACTGGTCCAGCAGCACTGCAGCGCATACTAACGTGAAGTGGAAGCGTCTGACGTCGTCTTTTGACGCTGGGAACGGCGTTAATAAGGCTACGAATGGCTGCGCGTCCTCCTTGAAGAGCTCGTGGACCTGGTCGTCGCCCAGTACGAGGCCTGTAGCCACCAGCTCGAACTGCACTTCCGCCTCCACTACGTCCAGCTCCTCTTGTCCAGGATGCCGCTCGTGGTAGCGCTGCCAACGCGTCCAGGCGGCAGCTACAGCGGTGGACACTGCCTCCATTCCCATTAGATTTTTGGGGAAATCCGGTTTGGGGTCCGAATAATTCGATTTGGGGTCCGAATAATTCGTCAAGTGGAAATAGATTGAAAACTACCTTGTTTTGATTTTTTTAATGGGGGCTGTTTACTAATGACTATAGTGCGTGACCTATTCTTACCCTGCAACCATGTCGAGCGCAGTCCCCATGCGTGACCAGTACTCCCAGCCTACCTATGACCAAAGTGTACGCAAGGGGCGAACTGTACCCACAAAAGCGTACTTAAGTGAGACGTCTAATCTCACTGGCCAGTCGCTTCTCTTTCTTTTTCTTCTTCTCCATGTCGCCTCTGGGGCGCTTCGCCGTGCTGCGCGTCGAGGCAACGGGAGGTGCGGGGGCTTCTTCGTGCTCCTCATCTTCTGGAGAGTCGTCGGCTTGCGTATCCTCTTCCGCAGACTGGTCCTCTTCTGCGGGCGGGTCTTCTTCGCTTGCGGGCGCTTCGGCGTTGTCGCCTGACTCCGACGAGGCTTCCGACAACGCGGGGTCTTCAGTGAGAGCAGGAGGAAGCACGATCCCTCTCACAAGTTCCTCCAACACTTGAAGGCGAACCGTGATCGGGCGCAGCTGCGCCACGATGTACGCGTTGTCGATCTCGTCAGCAGCCAAAAGCGTCGGGTTGTCGACGGCGCGTTCGTACATATCACGATGCTCGATCCGGTACTCTCCACCTCCGTGCTTCACCGCGAAGTGAGATGCAAACTTGCCGGTAGTCTTGAGCCGGTTGCTGTTGGGAAACGTGCAGATTCGAATTCGCCGCCGCTCTGAATACGTCAATGGTGAATCCCCCATTCACTGCTCGAGATGCCGGACGACTGGGCATAACGTACGCAGTTGTGAGCGTCGCGAAAAGGAACTGAAGAAGTGTGCTGCTCGCCGTGCTCTGCAGAAGAAAAGTGAAAAGGTTGTTGTCTAAGGTGATATAGGGTACACTTCGATCACACCGTACACATGGACCACAGCGTACACAAGCGGAGCACAGGTCATGCCGATTACACCCGACATGGAAGGCGCAGGGTACAGGTAACAGGTGACATAATGGATGCAATACAAAAGATACGCACTACTTGCTTAGAGTTGTGAAAAACGTAACCTGCGTTGCGTACACTTTGGCTACACAATACTCATTGACAGTAATCGAAGACATTTCTGGTGAGACTTGACATCTTTTTATCAAAATACGGTAGTTTTCAATCTAACGGGGCGAGTTTCCACTTGAGGAATCTAACGGACCCCAAACCGAATTATTTATAAAATACGGACCCCAAACCGGATTTCCCCTAAAAAAAATTTACGGCTACTGATTGGCCCTAGACACTCCCCGGAATGGAGGATGGGCCGCGCGACCCGTAGGGGGTCGCAATACAAATGCCAAGATCATTTTCAGACGAAGCTGGTGAGACACTAACCTTCTGGAGAATTTTCTGCCTCCACTCATATGCAAATGTTTTGCTGTCCATACTCGCCGAGGCTAAATACGGCTTTCGATCCAGATATTTAAGCTAAGAATTGACTGGATCGGAAACCGTGTTGATTCCCTATAAAAAACCTTGGGTTTTCGATGTTCTTTATTCACACGTCCCACCCTCCCATGTATTTTAGGTTGAACCCCAAAATACCGTCCAGTAGTGATTCTTCTATATAGTGAAAATTGTGGCGATCAAGATCAGGGTTGGCAAACCTACGCATCTTCGGAATTATGGGTACCCACTCTACCAGTCAAAAGCTGGGTTTTGCAGGTTTTCATTATTATAATTTAGAGGTACTTAAATCGTATTTACCTTTCAGTATATACACGGGGGAAGCGGACAATCGCACTAGCCTCTAAACTAGCGGGACCTCGCAATAAAATACATGTAGAATTCCATTGTCATACACAGAAGCGCATACGGTACGAATTCTCCCAAGACAAAAAAGGTTTAACAGATCGACGGTTCTTCTCTGCTACGCGGACATGAAACCATTCTATTGACATGTGTCATTGACTATCTGCCCGAAAAAAATCTTGGTTTACCCGCCGTACAAAATATTTTACTGCAATGACTTACTACGAGAAGTGTTGGAATACAAATTTCCAATTGCACGGCTGCGGTAAATTGCAAGATGCACCTGTAGAAGCTTCTGAATTGCAGTTGGATATTGCGAGTTTGGCTGCCGTTCTATGTTGAAATTCTTACCATCTCACGAAAGAAGGCGTGTCGAATGCGGGCCTTTTACAGCCTTTGCTATTAGCTGACTGTCCCAGGAGTCGCGGTTTGTCTTCAGGAACAATATGGCCTCGAACATGAGAGTTCTTAGACGGTTGCGTCGATCGGTCGTGACGCACTTCGCTGCGCTAAACTAGCGCTCAACTGATGCAGACGTGCCTAGCATAAAGCATAAATCTTGGTAGACAGTTACTTGTTGCAGACGCAACCGCTTGCGTTCCTGAAGAAGATCGTAGTAATCGCGTCCACTTCCTCAATCAACTTGCCGAGCCGGAGCCTCACCTGGAAGTTCAAACTCCTTTAACGCCTCCATCTCCTGGCAGACCTCTCTCCACCCCACGGCCGAGGCTCGCGTTGCTCTGGGGGGAAGGCTATGGTGCGCAGTCGAAAATGATTCGAGTAGCTCTTGAATCTGGCCGGGGGGTGAGAAAATGTGGACTTCTAGCTGCTAGAGGGGGAACTATGTGGCTGAGAGCTCGGGAGACTTGCGGGGTTGGGTGCTGAAGTAAGCATGAAGATTTCTAAATGACCCGACGTTAAAGCGGTAGATCTCTCCCAGATTAGCTATACCGTCCTCGACTGATTTCTTCCAAATGGACTATACCGAATAGAAAAACTCACTGTATGCTGAAGACCCTCTAAGATAAATGGCCAAACTAAAGCTACGATATCGTTTTAAGGCCGCGGGTAACACAACCAATGAAAGCTGTTCGGTGTCGCCTTCGAATTAAATGTAGAAGTGAGCTCATTCATCGTTAGTTAGATCGAACTGCCAAATGCACAACTTCAGGATCGGTCGTCCGTTGTGCAACCGTTCCGTTCGAGGTTTCAACTCGACTCGACTCAAAGGTCTTGAGTGCAGCAGTTCTTGGGCAGAATCCCAGCGACGTGCGGTACTTGTAGCAACCGCTACAACAAAAGCGTACAAACCAAAATAACGTTCAGTGTTGGCTAATAATAAATTCCATATGGTTGTGCTCGAACCTTCGATCTCTTATCAAGCTGGCATTAACGTCTTGGCTCTCACTTCCAAAATGGCGAAGACGATGACGCCCAAGAAGCCAACCAAGTCAAAGAAGGCCCGGGCCAAGAAGGCAAGAAAGACGCGAAAGAACTACACGACCGAAGAAAAACAAGAAGTTGTCAAGGCCGTAAAAAATGGATCGACCATCAATGAAGTCAGTGAGAGCACAGGATTTCCTACGCGAAGCCTGCGAAGATGGGTCACTATTGCCAGCAACGGTGATGACAACGAAGAGAAACGACGCGGTCGATCACCGTTGTTTTGTCCCGAGGCAGAGCAGAGTATTCACAAATGGATCATTGGTCGTCAAATGACAGGAAATCCTGTCGGTCGGCATACGAAAAGCAAGTGAAGTTTCGATGCTCATGTACGGGAAGATCGTCAGTGCCGGATGGTATCGTCGGTTCGCTGATCGTCATCCAGATTTGGCTAGTCGCCGTTCACGGTCGGTGGACAAGGTGCGGAACGCGGTAGCCAAAGACGACGTCGCTACTCTGGTTGGGTCTCTGGCTAAATGCATCATAGAAGACAAGCTGTACGCCTCGCATGTTTTCAATGCGGATGAGACTGCCGTCGAGAGCGGGAAGAAGACAACGCAAGTTATCGCGCGTGGATCAAAAAATGTATGGTATTCTGATGTCACAAGAAGTTATCACCTGACGCTTGTCGCCTGTGGTAGCGCGAGTGGATTTTGTCGTGCCGCCATTGTTTATCCTGCCGGGTGGTCGAGTAGAAAATCACATCCTCGAGAAGTGTATTTTACCCGGTGCGGCTATCACGACCACAGACTCGGCCTTCACGAATGCCAGACTTTTTGCCAAGTGGCTTGCTTTTTTTCGGAATGCTGTTCCTACTCACAACAAGAGACTCATTTTGCTGTTATGGGCGGCTGCTCCTCACACATATCAGATGCGATCATCGACACGGCTAACAAGTTGAAAATTGTTTGGTTTGCAAAAGACGAAGAAGGCATCGAATATCAATGCAGATGAAACAGATCTAGTGCTATATGAGATGGCCTTGTAGTCACTGTAGATTTTTATTCACTGTATAATCAAATGAATATTCCAAATATTAGACAACACAGGCTGTTTCGTACTTATTTGAAATTGAACTGTACAACTTTCAGCCTCGTAGTATAGTCACCCGTCCTACTGAAATCAAATCAAAACGCGGCCTTAACGTGGCACACGTGCTAAAAATGAACACTGAGCTCGAGTGTACGACAAAATACGAAACCCAAACACTGCCAACTGTTAATAGGGGGAGGTCGAACATGAAAAATGGCTCCCAAGTAATGATCAAGAGAATGACCAAATTATGAGCTAAAAAATGCCGCCTACATAAGCCAGGGGAGTCATTTCCGTTTCGCACTTAATTGGAGAGGGAATTCCCCACGAAAATGTAGTGCAGTTTCACCAGCGAACGCACTGGTAACGCTAGCATCTTCTTGATGCCATGACAGTTTTGGCGGAGTGAGTCTGTACGAACGAGAAATGAGGACACGCCCGCGATGAACATAACTACTGACNAGGGAATCGGAGGGATTGGAAGCACAACAACTTGAAGTTTGAAATGAGCTGCTTGTTTCTCAAATAAGCCACCTCCGGAGGTGGCTTTGTTTCGTAATTGAGCAGAAAATTCCCCCAAAAATAAGCATAAGCAAGAATAAAAAGTAAGGACTGTTTTTGTCAAGTTCGACTTCCCCTAATACCCTCAAACCCTCGATTAATTAACGAGGATTTCGGAACACTCAACAATTTTTGATAGTGTTCGTGGTTGCCGAGTTATGAATTGTCTAAGTTTTGCAGCAATATGGTGGCCTTATATTGATCAGTTTCCTTACCTCAAGGATTGCGATCTTTATTGCAGTTGAGCATATGGATATGAAAATTTGTTATTGCGGCGCTTCAGAGTATTGCATTGCTCAATTGCGAGGACGAAGAGTATTCCAATAGCCAATTACAGCATGCGCCACTACTGCAGTCTAGACGGCAATGGTAAGAAACGCTGACAATCGCAGACAATACCGTTTTTCCGACCTCGGACTGGTACTTTTAGTTTGGTTGAAGCTGCAGATCCTGCTGTGTCGGTATGTTTCTTTCGTTCTCGGCATCGACAGGTTTGCGTGAGTGGACAAATAGTAGCTCGAATCTACCGTCCTGGAGAAAGCTACATCATGAGCGTCACATCCCACTCCGCTATACTGCAATACGCTTATACTATTGATGAGGCAGACGCCGCTGCTGCCCAGCATGAAGTCAACCGATGCATCGTCGCTGGTGCGTTGCAGACTCCCATGGGCAGTACAGATACTCCCATAGCCCGTTAGGTGCCTGAAACGCAGTGAACTTGATGTCTTCTTCTCGCATGCGCATTTGGTAGTA
Organism: Phytophthora podocarpi; assembly: GCA_001314375.1. Taxonomy (NCBI): domain Eukaryota; phylum Oomycota; class Peronosporomycetes; order Peronosporales; family Peronosporaceae; genus Phytophthora; species Phytophthora podocarpi. The sequence goes on along the minus strand of LGSN01000673.1, from coordinate 13,728 downwards.
CGAAGACATCAAGTCCATCGTAGAGAACCACTACGCTCCGGACATGGCGTCCATGATGTCTTCCTTTCGTGTCACCAGAATACTCTGGCGAATCGTGCTCGAGTTCAAGTACCGGTAGTCGTGTACGATCCGCCATCCAACATGCCTTCGAGCACCGAACGTTGGAGCAGTATGAGGACAGATGCTCGGTCGGATAAGCTTCTTCTTCACCATATCCACGACCCAGCACACAATTTCACGCTGTTGTTCTGGTAACTGGTGGCACTGATGTCGATACATCGCACGGTTGGGATCCTTCACGTCGATTCGATGTTCGATGTCGCGCTTCTCCGGCAAACCTTCAGGGAACTCAGGACGGAACACGTTGTCCTTATACTCCGTGAGTAGCTGTAATGCAGGATTGGCTCGAAAGCTGTCCCAGTCCGTTTCCAGGTACCGCTATGCCTTCGTGCTTCTGACGTTGTCGCGCCGATCTTGCCGTTGCAATAAACGTGCAATTTACTTGATCGTTTCGTTCACCTCACGCATGAAGTCTGGTTCGTCGATCGACTTGGTCTTGGTTCTCAGGAACTTCGGTAGTTTCTTCCGGGTGATGTATTTGGTTTGTACACCAGTTTCATCAACGACATCCATCGTGGACATCTTTTCCACGACGGTGTTTTTTTTCCTGGCACTGCTACTTTCTCCAGCTTCTCTCGCAGTACCCTCGTGTCCCGACGACTCCACGCCGTCTTCCGCATCCGAACTCTTGCCGGCTGACGCGTCCTCTTGTTGTCCGCGGACAACATTTGGGGTATCTTTCTGCACTGTGACGCGACCGAGTTCAACTGCGGACTTTACATCCGTTTCTAGCGCGGCGCCGCTACAGGAATTGTGCCTTTTCGCCGATAGGCCTTTCGCCTCGACAGATCTCCGAAGCCCGGAGGCAATCACCGGTCCGCCTTCCTTGATCGGCCCACAGGTCTCCCCTGATCGTTCCCAGTGCAGCGTCTTCGTTTTCGTTCCTTCGATTCGTCGACCTCTCCAATCAATCTGCGGCTGCCTATCCTAATAAAAAGGTATTCCAAGGATGCAGTCAAACTCGTCGGGTATCGCGTAGACTACGGCGATACACTTGTACGTTTTATCTATCCCCGACACTCTGACATCGAGAGGCAGAACTTCAAGCTCCACGATTTGGTTGTTTCCAAGTTTGACACGAATGCTCTTGTTACTGAACTTCGTCGTCTGGGGTTGGTGCTCCTTGCCCCAGCGGTTCAACAGGTAGATCGTGGTAGCTCCGCAGTCCAGCAAGACGCTTCGTGTAACAATGATCTTGCCGCTCACGTTGATCTCACCATTTACTGAGAACAACGGGCGTAAGTTGTAGACCAGAGGGTTTTCACGCAGAATGTTAAGGCTGATATTCTCAAACTTAATTGTTGTGGTTACGCTCTCGACCACGTCAGGGCCCTCCTTCACCGACGTGGTTGCTCATTTCCCTGCTAGCCTTGTTCCTTCTTCCTGGCGAAGCAGTTGGTTTGATGTGTCCTGGCTTCTTGCAAAAGAAGCAAGTACGACCTTCAGTGCGTGTGGGTTCTGACCTCGGCTTGAAGCGACCTTTCCCGCGAAAAGGGTTTCCCTTGATCTTGGGGTTGGCCAGCCGAAGCCGCCTTCTTGTCACGTTGGGGGTGACGTTCGCACGCTTCTTCGACGAAGTAAGTTACCTCGTATTTGACGGCTAAATCCATAGCGTCGCTCAGTGTCTCGGTGTTTTCGAGCTTGTCGTAGTTACGCGCGCGCGGCTTGAGACCTTTACCGTAGTTCAATACCTGGTCGAGCATGCTCATTCCTTCCACACGGAATATGAGCGCAGAGTACTCCCCGTTGTAGGTCTCAACGTCCGCAGTCTGCCTGAGACGCTGGAGTTTCTCACGTAGAACAGCCTGGTAGCTTGACGCCTCGAAAAGTTGGAGCACATGCTCACCGAAAATCCCCCACGTGTGCTCCTCGTTTCTTGTCGTCGATGACCAGTGCAGGAACCATCCCGTGGCCGGTTTTTTTCATGGCCGACCCGGCGATTTTCAGCAGTCGCGTGCTCGTGTCCTCGATCGGGATACCATTTATGTGGCACGCGTTCTCGATCTGGAATAGCCACTCGCGCACGTCTTCTCCCCTTTTGTCGTTGAACTTGGTCAAGTTGTTGGTCACTCGCGTGCGCACTGCCATCGCTTGATCCAGCTGATCGATCTCGGTGCGTAGCTGGGCGTTGGTTGGCATGGGTTCCTTGTGTCCAGGTTGCTGGGATCAACAAGTGCTACCAGTATATTAGTTTGGAAACGTCGAAGCTTGTGGGAGGGCGCGCGAAACACAAAGTGCCGCCCCTGCAGTTCAAGAGAATGGAAGCTCCTTCTAGAAGCTTCCACAGCCGCTCTACGTCTGCCACTTTATTCATAAGCATTCACTATGCAATATAAAACGCTAGGTCTAACAATATTAGCCAATCACGATACATTCCCAGAGCTAAATCATTATATTATACAGCACACAACTATGCACTGACGGAAGTATACAACCGCGCGGCCCCAGCTGTATACACGTCCACCACAGAGGTAGGAGCACGACCTTCGTCATAGAAACTGGCGTCGCATACAACAGCAAATAATCAATTATTAATAGAGCTATTGAACATTTTTATTTGTATCACGCGTTATATATATATAATGCGTGATACAAATATTTTTTTTAATTGTTTTGTTTTAAGCATAAGTTAAACATAGATGTGATATAAGTATCACATCTATTGTTTAACTTATGTTTACCTTTCTTTACTACCTTAACTTTCTAGACATGCAGCTTGGCGACATGGAGTGTGCGCGAGGGGAGGCTTAAGAGGACTTCGAATAATCAAACGCGAGATGTGTATCGTTTAATGGGCTGTGCGGTAGTTGATGAGAAGGATAGCAATAACAAATCATAAAATAAACCAATAGGGTCTAATTGTCCTGTTTGTCCATCCGCCCAGAGTCATTAGAGAACTGGAGCTTCTGGAGCTATATCGATTTGGGAGCTAAATATTTGGTCGAAGCTATTTATAGCTCCAAGCCTTTGCTCCTTGGAGCAACGATCTCCTGTTGTAGCTCCATGGATAGGATGTTTGGAGCTGTTTTGGTAAAATATTCCAAACCTAATTCGCGGTAAACAAAACCGCTCCAGAATCAAAATAGCTCCAGAAACTACAGGTCTCTACTATTCGTAGTTCGCGGTAAAAGAAATCGCTCCAGAATTAAAATAGCTCCAGTTCTCTATTATTAGGGAAATATATTCCACAGACTAAAGCTAACATTATTTGAAAACTTTAGTTTGTGGAATATATTTTATTTGGAAAGGAAAATCCGATTTAATCCCAAAACAATAAGGATAAATTGCGGATAAATTATCGCTATATTTCAAAATCAATTTCCTATGGAATAACACAGGGGCCAGTATTCCAGTGGAATACCACACAGAGAAGTTCGGTAATTTTTTCGACATCTGGTCATATGCATATTCCGTCACGTTATTCCAGAAACTACAATTCTTTATAATAATACAATGTATTGACGCCCCCAACGATTTGAGATTTTAGGGAATCCAGAACCCAATCAAAGGGTGGGGCCCCTTTCTCGCTTCGCTGGGGGAGCGCCGTGCACCGAAGTCCTCGACTTGGCCAGGCGCGGCGTCTGGGGAAAATATCGGGTTGCAGCACATTACTAGCCTCTTCCAATAAATATCGGGTTACAGTTTGCATTCGTTCGCTCGGTTGGAGCCCCCGCCTGATCCGCGGGTATTGGCAGCCAACCAGCTCGCGCTCGCGACGTTTTCCCTCGTCCTATCCCTTAGATGTCGCCCACCCCATCCTTTGTGCTGATCTGCACTTCATTCTGTAATACAATGAAGAGTACAAATTTGTTTATTATATGATTTCATTGTGTTTGCTAGTGATTATATAGTGTTTATGGTATTTTGTGCTTCAAGTATTAGAAGTAGTAAGTATGCGCCGACCCGATGACGACACAGCATGTTGTTCTTATGGGATGCGACGACGACTCGGCTTAAGGTTAATCATCTCTTGGAATGCATTCTGCCTGGCTCGATGTTCACTTTGAAATTTGTCTTCCCGATCTCAAGTTCCCAGCCCAACGAACGTACTCATGCATCTCTCTCAAGTTTCGGTGTCGCGGCTTCCTTTGTGTTTACCAGCGATGCTCTCTCGACGATCACGGACTCCAACCAGGCCAAGATCTCTAAAGTGACTTCGCTCGATGGCCCAAACCAGCGATTTCTGAGGACCTACCACACGACTGTCGACGCTAAAGATGACTCCGAAGAAAGGAGTCTCACTTCGGAATATCAAGCGAAACTTGTTGCTTTCGCTAAGAAGCTGAAGATTGATACTAAGCAAGCGGAGAGCAGGCAAACGTATCTGCTTAAGAATCAAGTAAAATACGAAAAGTACCGAGCAAAGCTCAACAAATACATTGAGAAAAGCAGGGGGGAGTAGGCTTCGTGAAACATATGCCTTTGTCGATCTAGCAAACTGGCCGGTGCGAGAGTGTCAAGTCCTGAACAAGCAACATGTGGAATCACACCGATTGAAGATAGGGCGCACTCTAGGTTCGCTACGGCTAAGCGAATACAGAACGTCTATCAAAGAGAACATTTTGCTTTGTGTTTGGTGCAGAAGGTTGTGGAGTACCAGCGCTGTGGAATTGTTCAGAGGTCTACAGTGTCCGATGTCACTAAAGGATTGCTACTACGTAGTTCTCCAGTATTTGCCAGAAATCGGTGAGTTGCAGACACCTGCTAGCAGGAAACGCGTGTGCATGTAATATCAGCAACTGTTGATAACGATGTGATGAGCTATGGCTCAGATCCAAAGGCAGTAGGTGGTTCTAGAATGCACTCAGGACCAATTGGGAATGGTGCTACTACCAGTAGAGTAGGTTTCTAGAGCGGTTTTCAGCACGCTAAAACTGTTCTTTTGCATCAGTTTGCCTCCAGGAAATTCTCTCAATGTAGGTGACGTCAGATATTCAAGATACATATAGGAATGTCTTTCAGCTTCCTCCTGCTGTTTCGTACTACAGTAGTAGCAGTCACTTCTTCCTGCGCATATTCCGTTCCGCGATGTCGCATACCTTCAGTCTGTTATTCTGCAATACAACTCAATCATACATCGTGTATCTACTCCGATCTTCACACGGGATCTTCGAGATGTCTTTCACGCCGTATTGGTCTTTCGATATCGCCTTGTTTATGAGTGGCTTGTAGCACCCTGTCTTCGACTTAACGCAGAACCACCGCACACTTTCAGCAGTGTTTGGTCGAACTTTGGATAGGGACCTGCTGTCTTGGCAAAGCTCCGAGTCAAGAATTCCTTGATTCATATTTTCGCTCCATTTTATCCCCCTGTAACTTAATAAGCGTCTGGTTGTTCAGGCAACTTAGAATGTGCTCGAACACCATCTCGTTCTGGATACAAAGCGTGTAAGACCGCGAGTTGTTGACTTCTGCCCTTCCAGCCTATCGGTTCTCAGCCCTCGAGCTATGAACATCTCCCTGCACCATGTGCAAGTATCTTCAATTTGCTTGTTCTCTGGATTTTAGATCCAGAGTTCTAGGAGCGGAGTCATTCTGACTAACTTATACTTGGAGCCCAAACTACTGTAACGACCAGAAGTACAGACTGATACAAACTTACATTAAAACTTAATGTATCTGTTATATCAGAAGTGAACTGAATGCCGAACCCAAATTATCGGAGTCCTTTTCGTTAATATCAGAAATGCATGATATACGTTACCGGTAACCAAGTGAATGGTGCTCTATTAATAATAATTTATAACCGGGGCTACAATGGATGAATACCGGCTGAATGTTACCAGGCGCAACATCATCGGTAAATTACGGCCTAGGGAAGTAATCTATTCAAGTGAATGTTGTCCGAAGAGAGTACCCCTGCATACATGAACTGATTCTGGTGGCGTCTACGTGCTTACGTGGGCCAGGGAGGCTGCGTCGCGCTTTGACAAGTACTGCAAACTCTTCAATGAGCATCGAAATCGATTAAGTCGATGGTTTACGTAACGAGCTTCCATTTGATTATTAGATTTAGAACGGCAAACGAAGACGAATTCAACTAACGCAAACGAGAAAGCAAGAGAATGGGACATATGCTTGGGATACAAAGTACCGTTTCATAGAGCTGTTTCCGTTACGATACACCGACAACAGACTGATGGAGGACACTTTGTTTTTCTTTAGCAAGGACTGCTTGTTGAACCACGCTAAGGTCGAAGATACATATACGGTGGGACCAAACGGAAAGAAACTAAGTTGATTACCAGCTTTGCTCAAACCTACAACCAGACACGACCACGAATTAATTTGCACTGTAAGTGGTTCAGGTGTTAAGGACTCTGATCAAGTCAGAGTAAATAAGCAAAATCCAGAGCTTCCCGTGTGCAACACGGAATTAGTCTTGTTACAGATACGTGTTTTATCGCCTTGGTTTTGCGTCCGCTTCGTCGTGGTACTAGTGTCTCAAGTGACGTTTTGTAGCCATCAAAACAAAACAACTCAGTGGAATCTTGACGCTTGAAATGAGTTGAGTACAAATGTCTAGACCGCGTTAACTTTGTAGTACTCGCGACTCACAATAAATTCCAGCTAGAATCGTGTGTAGAGATATCCTGTATGCTGGTGTTCTCCCTAGTTCACAACCAGAAAACCTTTTTCCACGCTTTTAACGGCTACTTTCCATTTACAGCGGATACTTTACATTATGTTCAGCGCAATTGAATTTTCGATGGATTCATTTCATTTCGTACTGTCTATATTTAATTTATTCCACTGCAAACAAAATGATGCCAAATTAAGATTTTTGTTTTGTTCGGACACTTCTAGGTTTTATCATGGAAATGCATTGCACCAGAGTTACTTTGGTGGCTCGTTCCAGTCGAAAAAGTGATTAACGAGACGAGCATCAGAGTCTCGCAAGCAGTACGATTCCAGGTTGAACTACATACTAATATAATCATGATTTTTAGTGGGATTTGCGAGCACCAGGCTGTTTGGCGATCCGGATCGTCGCTGAACGCGCTGAGGAGATTATTATAATACAGCTCCCACAGCGGTTTTCCCCTATAATTAAGGCGCTCGCTACATGGACCAATTATTCGACATAAACTGGTCAAAACGACAAAAACATATGTGAGCTTAGGTTATGCGGTACCAGTATCGAGGTCGGTACAGATGTCTACGAGTTGGTTTTCCAAACAGACCAACTGTAATACATCAAGTCATGTTCTTGCTGTCCAAAGCGAACTAGAATGTCTTCGTAGAGTCCGAAGTCTCAAGTCGGAGTCTTTCATCCTACAATTTCCTTTTGCCCCAGAAACTCGAGTCTGACGATGGTCTAAGTTAGGTAAGCCGCTGACTACTACTACTCTGACTCAAACACAGTGATGCAAGTAGAAACACTACATGTAATAGTTCAAGTTGATCGAATGCATTGATTTGCTCCACTAGGCTATTGCTCATGCCGTAGAGCACATAGCAAAAACGCTTGTAGCGAATTTGCCCCAGTGCAATCTTGGACAGAGGTTCAGTATCGGTTGATACGTCCTTTTCCGCTGACAAAAGATACAACGATGTGTAGTGGTCAAACCAGTGCGCGATATACACACCACAACTGAAGTCATCCTGTTGGCGCCACGCGCGATACAGTCGGATCTCGAGTTGGTACGTTAGGTCAACCAGCTTCAGGAATACTTTTTTCACCAATGTTTCGCCCTCAACTCCGTGTTTTTTTATTGTAAAAAAAGAAAGATCGTATATCCAGATGATCCGTCTTTTAAAGTAAAAAAAAATGGCCCCTCACCACGATGCATCGATGTTGATGTAGATTAAGCATAGAATTGCCAACCCGTCGCGACACTTGCTGAAAATGAAGTCCTTTGTGTCGATGAGCCTATTACGTTGCTCGTCGTCAGAAGAAAAAAATGAGCGAACGTCGAGTTGAAAATGTGGATTTCAAGTGGGGGAATCCATGATGCCTCTGCTGCAATATGTATTGCAGCACTTACGATACACTGATCACTTAACCAGCCTTCACACCAAATATAACCAGCTCAGCAAAATGAACCGACTGCCCGCCCGAATTGACAGATCCACGCATATTCGTGGTCAAGATAGTCTCGACAATCTGATCGCGCTCTGCTTTATCACCGTGGTCGTCTAGATCAACACCCTCGGCCCATGAGATCAGCGATCTTGCTCCCCCAACAAGTTTGGACACAGAATGCCATTGATTCATAATCTCGATATCGGTTGCACGAAACGCCCCACGTTCAAAACATCTAAACAACAATATCTTCTTGGCGTAGGACGATCCTGTTATTTGCTTTCTCATGAGTTTTCCAGTTTTGAATCGCAGTGATGCACTTCTTCACCAGCATCGCCACATAATCATAGCACATCATGACTGTTAAAACCGAGACATACAATAGTTGGTTAATTGGTTTGTAATTGGGGTAGTCGGTGTGGTGTTGGATTATTTGGGTCAGAGTTGGTGAACATACCAATTCATCACCAAATCACCAACTAAACCAATTACGCCAATGCAACCAGCAAAACCGAGGCAACTTACCCGGTGAGGTGCCGCGAACATTGTCCTAGACTGTTTTCCCTGAACTGGCATCTATCGCCCTCGCTTTCGGACGTTTGAATACACTCTCCGGTGTAACGTCTCCAATTGTAATGAGACGGTTTGCAAGGTCCTCACTTTCGTGGTATTTCTTTTTCTGCGTTGACTTCTTGACAGCTTGTTGTAGTCGTGGACGTCCAAAGGGGCGGCTCGCTTCATTCAAATCAACCAATGGGACGGTTGGTTTTTATCTGGTGTGGCCTTCTTCTTCTTCGCGGCTGATTTGCCTCTCACTTCTTCAAGTATTGGACCCTCGTCCAGTACTGCATCCACATTAGCGTCGTGTTCGACATAGTCCAAATCCAGTCTTCGTTTAGCTATCGCTACTCCACCATCCTCAACAGCAGCTTGGTCGGCTGCAATAGTCTCCTCTTTGCCAACATTTCGGTTGCCACCAACATCATCCTTCTCAACGCCCATTTCGTAATGCTTCACATCCTGGCTCGAGATGCATCCGTGTCTGGGGGTTCGTTGTCCCTTGCGTTGCGTTCAAGGGCTTCGAATGGTCTAGATCTAGCCACCGATTATAATCACACACACACCCCTTGTCGGTGTAATCCGCTGGCAAACAGCAAACGCTGTTTTGTACTTCGTGTATGTGATATCACTTTCGGTCGCTGTGTATTGTCCACGTCGGCAACTGAAAAACTAGACGATAGCTCATCGTTTGAGTCCGTAGCGTCAGGGTCATCAAGCAAAGCCCATCGTGGCGGAATTGCGTCATTGAGAATAGCCGGCGAACGTGATAATTTGCAACGGAGAAAAATGATATGACGAATGATAGAAGTTGAGTCTGGTTAAAAACACAGCTGCACGAGTTCACGTCAATGTCGACCTATTGCATCCACAAAAGAATCCAACACGTTAGGGGAAAACAGAACAAAATACAATCAGCATAACTTACCGCGTAGTTTTGCAGAGATTCTTTGCTCTCAAGTGTTTGAAACGTTGAAGATAGCTCGCTTGATTTCACATTGTAGTCGACCTGCCGGCTGGCCTTGTACGGCTGGTCAACTAAATTGCACGAATGTGAGTGGCAATCCGGCCGACCAGCTGCATCTCTTGGTCATATATATTATTCACGTGATGCCCGGCACGTGTTGCCTTGATCGTATAATTGTCTTCAGCTGTCTGTTGAAGAAAGAGAAGCGTCTCCATGCACTCATCCATCGTCAGGTGTCTCGTCAATACGTTTTTCGCAGCCCCCAGCTAGCCTCAAACCTGTCGTTGGTATTGTTGTCCAGGTGAGGTATGTCTCCACAAAGAAATGTGCACCATTGCTCCTTGCACGATAACTCATTTGACGACAAGTAGTCGACAAAAGCTAGCTTGATTTGGCGTAGCTCTTTCAAAGCATCCAGATAGTGATTAAACGCCGTTTCACTTGACGCTCGAACCATCATCGTAAGAAAGGTTTTGAGCTGCACCTCTCGAAGCTGGAAGGTCATACTCCCGCTTACTGACTTCGCGTTTGAGATAATCAATCACGTGGAAGTGGCACAAACTGACCGACACCTTAAGAAACTCAGCTTCAAGCTTCGACAACTCAGTAAATCATTATCAATAACAATCACTTTGACATCGTTCCAGCTCTTGTTGCTACGCTTGCTTGCTGAGGCTGCGTTCTTCATGTTTGGTAGGGTCTCTACATCAAATAGAACAAAAGTAGCACTGTCGAATTTGTCTGTCATCATCAAGCTGAAGAGGCGGTACCTGAAGATACGTAGCAACGCATAGTTAGACATCGTCATCACGTAGTTGGTCTTATCAACTACTATGCCAAGCTTAGCACCCACTATATACCAACTAACCCACCGTACAATTCTCCAAGCACTCAGCTGTTGATATTGGTGCCGTGAGTAGCATCAACACACATGACCTCCGGAAACAAACGTGTTATGCGCCTCATGTTGCATGTTTAGAAGGTAATGCAGCTTGTTAGCTGTGTGTCAATGTCGCGAAAGCGTTGACACGCTACCCAGGCCTTTGCTGAAATCCTGGAGCAAGTCCATTACGCGAACATTGTCGTCAGCGGACATGTAAGACTCGTGGCGCATCTCAGCGACCATGGTACCGACGTCCTTCAAGATAATCGACCTCTCTGATACCTCTTTAAGGTAACGGAAAATCTTCTTTTTCTTGGTCCCACCTACGATCATAATGCAAGACATTTACATATTAGAAAACCTTCATGTCACTTAGCACGGATGACACATACCCTGCCACATTGTCCGAGCAACGCTGCGAGTCGCTGGTGATGTGATTTTACGCGTTTCATCGTAAGTGTTGAACACGTTTTCGTCGGTCTTGTGGTTATGGGTGGAGTTGTATTTTCGCACCTTCACACGAAAGGCTCCATCTGCATCTTGAAACATTACAGCATTCATCTTTGCCGGGCATTCAATACGACGGGTGGTATGGTTCGTTCGGACCCCACGTCCTTGATACTTGAACTCGCTGTCGTGCGTGCAATTCCATCCTTTGAAGTAGTAACGAAGCGATTCATCTCAAAGATTTGGCTTGGTGCCCCACTTTGCTGCCAGCTGTGAACGTTTTGGATTTCTATCTTTAATAGAATTGCTTGTTCGAAGTTTATACATTTGAAATGTTTCACGTTGATATCTAAGCAGAGCAACAATAAATGGTAAGCCATGAACAAGAAAGTAGTGAAGTCGTCGGCATGCTTACCTGCTGAACGTCGTCTCTGTATCATCCCACGAGTCGAAAACCCCGCTAAAGGGAGAGCACGTCACACTAACTTCTGACTCAGTCTCGTCGAGATCATCGCCTTTTGCTGCTTCAGGTGGTGGCGGAGTGGCACAACGTTTCTGTTTCTTTTTTGGTTGATGCGGGCTACTGCCTGATTTCTCCTCTGCGCTGTCGTTTCCGGAGAGCTCTACGTCCTGCACGCAGCCGCGGTCATCGTTGCGCTTAGCTTAGGTCTTTGGGGCGCGACGAGCACGCCTCGTCTTCTTCTTCTTCGCCTCCACCATTAGGAAGGAGGGCGGCGGGGGGATGCAAATGAACGGCGTGGAATGCTGTGAAATTTCAAGATTTTAGAATTTCACAAAATTTAAGTCTGTGATTAGGTTAAAAACGGTATTCATGTGGTACGTTTTACGACCAAATAAGTTGGTCCACGTAGCCACTTCCTATAATTAATCATACGAGAGGTATTTAAACAAAAGTATCATTAATGCATTTTCGAGATTTTTAAATGACGTCTAGAATGCAAATCTAGAACACGTCAGCTTCACTTCAAGCCATCATTGACGTCAAGCGTCCGTCTAGAAGAAAACGCTACGAGTTGGCGCTGGTCGGGTCTCCATTCCGATAAAGATTTCGGACTTTTTTATGTGATATTTGTGAACTTTAAACATTGCACTTTCTAATGAGCCTCTCTGTAGACCTTAACTTGACTTAGATATTCTGTAAAATGAAATTTGGAAACTAGAAATTGAGTTTTGATTTGCTAAGCATTTAATCAGAAGTATCATTAAAATCTGCGTGTGTATTTAAAGTAGGCAGGTGATGCTGTCACAGACTGGATGTGCACAACAGTCTTCCTATTGTGTCCGATTCGTCTCTTTTCTACATATGTATAATACATGTATAGTGTACACGTTCGGATAAAAATGAGTTGTGGGACACTAGAATCTACCACCTGCTCGTGTTCCTAAAACCCTTACTAGAAAGGTATGAACCCTACCGCGCTTCGCGCGGGGATCGGCTCGCTTCGCTCGCTGGGCGCAATGTTTATCTTTGTCAGAATAAATGTATACAGGGAGATGCGCTAGTCGGGTACAGCAGTCACTCTCTTTAAAGTATCACAAACTGCAGCTTGATCTCCGTTTCCTCTGCTTTATTGGGTTGAACACGCATAACCACACCAGGGCGGTGTTTGGGCTGAATGCGCGTGAAGGCGAAGAGCGATGGACGGGGGAGGGGGGGAGGGGGAAGGCTCAAATATGGTCGTGTATGGCAAGCGAGCTCATAAAAGAACTTATGCGATGTGAGATTTAGCGTTAGCGGGTTAGCATTCGACTCCTAAAACCAAGATCCTTGGTGCTGCAGCACTTGGTCCTTGTCTTGCTGCCGTTCACGTTGCTGCTTCTACAATCACCGCCGGTGCGTGGCGCTCGCTGCTGGCACCACTGCATCTTGCCTAGACGCGCGCTCCACCGTGTTTTCGTCTGGGGCCATAGTCAGCTATGATTGTGCCTCGTGATCGGCGTCAAGATCGGTAGAGGCATCGGCGTGGGGAATTGACAACCCGCTACACTTGACGCTGCGGTGTAGTCTGGACTTAGCGCCGTCGGCGGTCAACATCGTCCAGGTTTTAGATGTACTTCCTGCACAGCATCTCGCGTAAAAAAATGCAGGCAACAACGTAGCAACGCATACGGAAAATAGCGGCGCTACTTCGTCGTTCAACTAACCGACGTCCACTGCAGTCGTACTAGCACCGAAACAACTGCTCCACTAGCTGCTCTTTGTCGGTTGCTTATAGCCTGATGTGCGCCGGTGTGCATCTGATCGAGGGCGTGGCGTTCGCCGACGCGATGAATCCACTGCTAGTGTCAGCAGGGATGGTACAATTTCTTTTATTCCGCCTTCTTTTATTGTTGTGTTATTATAAAAGAAGAAACCCTCGAATGAGCCAAAATCATTCTTTCTTAAAATACTCCCACCGCGAACCTTTAATTTTAGACTTCACTGCCCAATCTCCAACGTGTCCGAGGCTGTTCCTTGTATTTCAACACTTTACGCAACCTACAACCTACAGAGAACAATGGACACCGAAGAAGAGCCCAACTCGAAGTGACCAAGACCACGCACCACCGGGTAGTGCAGTGGATTCAAGTGAGCCTCGTCAAAGCAAGAAGCGTGGTCATCCTGTACACGACTGTTGGGAAAAACTTTCCAATACCGTCGATCCACAGAACCGTTCCAAGCCAAGTCATACAATCTGCAAGAACTGTAAAACTACTGTTCACCAC